>JAWPHD010009742.1:0-100628 GCA_037043455.1 Cyrtodaria siliqua | reverse complement strand
GAGGCAACATTCGTGTGAAGTTTCATGGAAAATCCCATCAAGTAGTTTCAGAGGAGTAGTTGCTACAAAGTTTTCATTAATTTAACTCTTTGTAAACAAAGATGGCACTGGCCAGCCATGTTTAACAATCGAATCAAAATAATTTTCCGACATAGGATCAAAAGACGCATAATCCAATATCACTTATAGTTTTCAAGAAGTAGTCCGCTACAAACTTGTTTTTTGAAAATTTATTTTTAGCCGTGGCAGGCCATCATGAATTTTCGGGCCGACCTGAAATTTTGCTAGGAACAATAGGAAATCAAGACCAACATTCCTGTAAGTTTCATGACAATCTTGTAAGGTAGTTTGCAGAGGAGTAGTCGCTACAAAATTTTTCATTATATAACTCTATGTAAACAAGATGGCCGCTGGCAGCCATGTTTAATGTTGAATCACCAACGATTTTCGACAAGGGACCAACATCATGTCATGCCTGATAATTTTTAGAAAAAGTCCATATCAATATCACTTAGAGTTTTCAAGAAGTAGTCGCTACAAACTTGTTTTTTTAAAAATCTATTTTAGATTTGGTTGGCCATCTTGGATTTCACATCAACATGAATTTTTGCTAGGATCAACTAGACTTCATGGGCAACATTTCTGTAAAGTTTCATGAAAATCCATTCAGTAGTTTCAGAGGAGTAGTCTCTACAAAAAAAAAGTTTTACGGGGACGGACGGACGAATGGACGGACGGACGCCGCACCACGGCAAAAGCTCTGCTTGATTCTCTGATCAGTAGAGCTAAAAAATCAACCCATGAATCAAGGTTTTTATAATGAAAAAAATGTAAATACCTCCAGTGAGATTGAACCCATGACCCCTGGAGTTTCCAGTGTACATTACCAAATATTGAAAAACGGTCCATAATTCCAATGTTTACTGGTTTGATCTGGCTTGTTTTCAAACTCCGTCCTGGAGCTTTCACTGATATCAACAATCATGTCAAGTTTGGGGAAAGAATTAATACAAAATGAAGGCGCTAGAGGGTTCACAAGGCTGAAAATGGGCATTTTTTCAATAATTCAAGAGCAACATATTAACTCATGTATTTTTGTCCGATATAGCTAGACACCTGTGTTTGAGCTTTCATTGTATTAACAATCTCGTTCAAGTTTGGTAAAAAGAATCGGATGAAATTGAAGGCCCTATCGTCTTACGAGGCAAAATACAGGTATTTTTAACTAAAATGGCAGCCATCTTGGATGTCGCATTTGACCTAATTTGTACACTTTTGGAAGGCACTGACATCATTATCATTCCATGTGAAATTGGTCAAAATTGGTTCAAGCGGTTTCTGAGGAGATGTTGTTTACCAAATGCCCTACATGTATATAGGTCTATATGTAAATATGTAAAAATCTCAATATACAAACTTTTGGAACCCCGGGGCACAGCCATTTTCTGACCCTAGGAACCTTTGTTTGTACAAATTATGTAGTCTATGAGTCAGCGGTTCTTGTGAAGAGATTTTTAAGGTTTTGACCATATATGGTATGGCGGGCCATATTGGATTCGCATTGACCTAATTTGTACAAACTTTGGGAAGGCACTGACCTCAGTATCGTCCAAGTGAAATTTGTCAAAATTGGTCATGCGGTTTTTCCAGGGTATCCCCCAGGAAAATTTGTGAAGGCATGTTGTTCATGACATTATATTACCAAACTGGGGCTTGAAAAACATGTAAGACCCTAGGAATTTCATTTGTAAAAAATTGTAGTCAAGGAGTTTTGCGATCATTTATACAAAAAAACTGTCAGAAAATCTGTTCAGGGAGAGTCGGTTTTGTGAAGAAGATTTTTTTAAGGTTTTGACATATATGGTAATGGGCGAGCCTTTCACAAATTTTGGAAGGCATTGACCTCAGGTATCGTCCACTTGCCCTATATTGTTATAAGTCTACTGAAAAATGTAAAATCTTCCATAGTAACAAACTTTGGAAACCCCGGGGGCACAGCCCATTTTTTACCCCCTTAGGACCTTCTTTTGTATACTTTTGTAGTTTAGGAGTTGGGCAATGACCATTTTATTAACAAAAACTGTTAAAATCTGTTCAGCAGTTCATTTGAGAAGTAGATTTTTTAAGGTTTTTGGACCATTACACTACTCAACTTATATAATCGGTCCACGCAGGTTTTTGAAAATAACACTGAGGAAATCACCAAACCGTATACCGAATATTTTATTAAGTGTATCTACAAAGGTTTTAGTCCAATCAAGGCAGATTAAGCTTTATAAATTGCTAAACGATGCCAGTTAAAATTTCAACTGAAAATATAATTTATTAAAAAATATATAATTCTTTGAAAAGTTACCGATTATAAAAGTTGAGTAGTGTATGTGATAATGGTGGCCATCTTGGATGTCGCATTGACCTTCGGCTCAGGTGAGCTAAAACTGTCAAAATCTGTTCAGCGGTTCTTAAGAAGAAGATTGTTTAAACATTTTACCATATATGGTATTGGTGGCCATCTTGGATGTCGCATTGACCTAATTTGTATAACTTCGGAAGGCAATGATCTCAGTATCGTCCACGTGAAGTTTGGTTAAAATTGGTTAAGCGGTTTCTGAGCAGATGTCGTTTACAACTGCCCTATATAAGTCTATGTAAAACGTAAAATCTCCGTATACAACGTTTGGAACCTCAGGGCACAGCCATTTTTAGCTCTACTGGCCAAAGGCCAGCAGAGCTTGTCCGTTGTCCGTCCGTCGTTTACTTTTGTCTCGTTAAGACGATAGGGCCTTCAATTTTCATCTGATCTTTACTAAACTTTACCAGATTGTTAATGTCAATGATAGCTCGAATAAGTTCGAAAAGCAGCCAGATCGGACCAGGTACAGCGGAGTTATGGCCCTTCATTTAGTTAAAAATGCTATATTTTGCCTTGTTAAAATGATAGGGCCTCCATTTTTCATCCGATCTTTATCAAACTTTACCAGATTGTTAGTGTCAAGAAAAGCTCGGACACGTTTGAAAACCAACCAGATTGGACTATTAACAGTGGAGTTATGGCGTTTGATTTACTTAAAAATGCTATGGCCTAATAAAAAAACATGTGTGTTTCCGGTTTCCCGACCGACCCTACTTTATCACCGCCGACCCTAAATATTTTTAGCGGAAAAAAAAAAAAAAATTAAAAAAAAAAAAAAAAAAAAAAAAATAATTTTTTATTCAATTATAATTTTATTAGCCCGAGTTGTTAAGCATCTAATCTGGATTGCAAAGGTTATCAAAAAGTTGCCTTAGTACAAAAATGGCATAATATATGCGAACAATATATATAAAAAAAATATCTAAAAAAAAAACTTTTTCCTACCTACCTACCCTAACTTTTTGACAGGGTGAAACCAGAAACACACAAGTTTTTTTTTTAGGCCTATATTTTGGATCGTTAAGACAATAGGGCCTTCATTTTTTACCTGATCTTTACCAAACCGATTGTTAATGTCAATGAAGGCTCAGAAGAGTATGGTGTACTTCGAATTTTGGATGATGTGATAACATGGCTTATTTTATTCAGAAATGATGTCTCGTCTGCACTCGCTGGATAAATGGACTATTTTATTGACCAGTTTATTTCACATAAAAAACAAAACAACTTTGAGTAAAACTGCACCGAACTTTTTCGAATATAAAGCGCACAATTTCTGCCATATAAGTATTCTTTCTAATATTATGTTCACATCAAAAGTGTTGAATTACTGTCATGTACTATATGGTTGACATTGCTCGTGCCTAAAATGTGTATATCGTTGAAAAATTCACTTGACCATATCTGATCGATTTTGGATTATTTTGATCAAAGATGGCTGACCGATAGTCCTTAAGTGATGGGAAAGCTTATATTAACGTGATTTTATAATGGACATTACGAGAATTACCTACTAAATGTTTTAATTTTACAAAAGATATGCAAACTTTTTAAGCCGAAATTATGGTTTTATTTCATAGCCCAGCCAACCCTGTTTTTGCTTCTTGGAGAAGGGGTTGGATAGGTATGAAAGTTAATATTCGGACCACGTAATGTGGTGATCATTTATCAACAAAAACTGTCATAATCTGTTCAGCGGTTCTTGAGAAGAAGATTTTTGAAGGTTTTGACATTGTATGGTAATGGCGGACATCTTGGATGTCGCATTGACCTAATTTGTCTAACTTTGGAAGGCAGTGACATCAGTATCATCCACGTGAAATTTGGTCAAAATTGGTAAAGCAGTTTCTGAGGAGATTTCATTTACAAATGCCCTCTAATAAAAGTCTATGTAAAACATGTAAAATCTCGATATACAAACTTTGAAACCCCGGGCACAGCCATTTTTGACCCTAGGAACTTTGTTTGCATAACTTTTATAGTTTAGGAGGTGGCGATCATTTATAAACAGAAACTTTCAAAATCTTTTCAGCGGTTCTTGAAAAAAATTTTTTTTTAAGGTTTTGACCATATAATTATATGGTAATGGCGGCCATCTTGCATGTCACATTGACCTAACTTGTACAATTTTGGGATGACCATCCAAGTGAAATTTGGTCAAAATTGTCCAAGAAGAAGTTGTTTAACCAAGAGCTAACGGACAGACGACGGACAAAAAGCGGTCATAATAGCTCACTTTGAGCCTTCAGCTCAGGTGAACTGAAAATTGGGAAAACTGCATGATTTTAAAACAAATTTGGCTAGGGTAGGGGCCTTTTACATAAAGAAGGGTAAAAAGGCCCTGGACTGCGACTCAATACATATAACTATCTTAATTTCTTCTTTATTTTAACCACAGACCTAATATGTCTGTTTTAACATTTTCGAAATTCCCCCTTTTTCCAATTCACGTCGAATTCGTCCCCCTCTAAAGGGCCTCGACCCCCTTCCCCTAAAAGTTAAAAAAAACACTGGCATGTCCGCCTGTATTTGTTTTGTATTCGTAGATACTCTGTGGTGCATTTTTGGAGTATTTCCTAAAGTTTTAAATAAATATTTGTAATTTTGAAAATTTAGTCTGAATTTCAAACTAAATAGGAAAACGAAATTTTACTTTAAACACCACTCTTTTAATCTTTTTCATTTTTGGACTTTTTTTAATTTTCCTGTTTTTTCGGACATGTGTACACAACTGCACACTCTGCATACTCTGCCCTTGCCAGCCCCCACTCCTGCATTCACGCGTAAAACAAATTCCTCAGATTGTACATCGTTGTTACGCCAATACGACTGCATCATTACATTTAACATGCACGTGGTGGGCTGAGTTTCCAGCAGCAAGAGGGATATTTTATGTGATTTATTTTTCAGTTTTTGAACTGAACGCAGGGATTTTATTGGCTTAGAAAGTATGTCAACCTGTAGGTTGCGGATTTGAACTGAACGAAGGGATTTCATCGGCTTAGAAAGTATGTCAACCTGTATGTTGCGAATTTCATTGACTTAGAATGTATGTCCACCTGTAATTTGCGGCCACAAGAAAATGTTACCTGCGAACAGGGAGTATCTTACTCCCAGGTGCAAATGGACGATCACTTTTTCTAGGAAAAAGCTGTGGATTCTTATAAAAGGTGGGGACAAAAAAAATAAACACTTGAACTGTGTCTGTTCAGAACATTCTACTAGTGCTAGTAAAGTAACAATTAAAATGCAGACGACAGTGAACATGGAAGATAACATGTATATCTTAATTGTTTTATGCATTAAGTACATATTTTATGAAACAATGTATTAACTAGATGGACGAGTACTTGAGGGTTTGGACAATAATTGTAGCCGTGGATTTAATGCTTAACATTCAGAATAGTGACCTTTTTTCAGTGCAGAGCTCTCAGTTGTATGATTCTCATATTGAAGTAATTATTACGACACCGGTTATTTAACTTCCGGAACCTGACTCTTCACAGCGGAGGTAGCGAGATCATCGCGAAGTCTTTTGCTTGTCGTTTTTTTTTTTAAATAAAAGCTCTTATGACCCATTTTGCGGCGTGCGGTTAAGGTTATCTGTTATGCTCACAGACCTCCAATGTATAGGCCCTCCGAAAAACACAGTGCTGTTTAAATCTCTGTAAATCTCTAGAACATATTGTCGCATCAACACGTCAATTCATAATTTTGATAGAGCGTCATCAAAAAAATGACCAATCAGTGACCAGAAATAAGGCATACAAATACATTCTGGTAGGTGATCAACTCGGTCTTTATCTTGATAATAAGGTGATCAACTCGGTCGCCAAAATGACTTGTATCAACACGGCGAGGATAAAGAAAAACTTATCTACAACTCGGTCTTTATCTTGATGTTACACCCAAGGTTACACTTAAAATTAAGTTATCTACAGTGTGATATTTTAAACCCTGAATATTTCATGCACTGAGCCACATTCATGCACATTGATTCAGTACATGTATCTTTCAAAATCAAAATCTTGAAAATTATCGTCTTTTAACTCTGCTCAAAGATTTTTATTTTACTAAGGCCACAATTATTTTTTTTCTTGGTTTACGGATTTTGTCTTATTTTTTTAGGCTCGTTTAGAAGGGAAAAAAAATAAATAATTTAAATGTGTTTCTAAGTACAAATTTCAAACATGTCGACCATGTTTCTCATATAAAACCGTAAGTTTATACAACACAACATGTATTTAAATCGTTTAATATTCAGTGCTCAAAGAAAATTATTTTTAGAGACAGGCCCAGGCCCTGATTTAAAATGGACAGGCCCTGATTTAAAATGCAAAGGTCAAATATTTTTTTCTTAGTGGAAATGAGTCTTTATTCGCTTTTATGGCACATATTTGTATGTATTACTCAAACTCAGAACCTCCCCTGACTATATTTTTCTTTTTGTTACCATTTTATGCTCCCTAGTCAGCAGACTTATTTATCACTTCGTTAGAACAGAAATTGTCGATCTCAAAGTTGTGACAAACTGCCGACTCGACGCCAGGCAAAATATTCAAACTTCTTATTGTTTTAATTTGTGTATTACACATTTTAATTACTTAAGTGTTTTCATAGTTCAGAATACAGAATAATGTCTTGAGGATCTTGATTCACCAATTCATAATTTTGATAGAGCATCATCAAAAGAAATGACCAATCAGTGACCAGAAATAAGAACTAACCAATACATTCTGGTAGGTGATAAACTCGGTCTTTATCCTTGATGTGCAACCAAGTTTACTGTTAAAATTAAGGTATCTACAGTGAGATTCTTTTAAAACCCTGTATATTTCAAGCACATACATGCAAACTGATTCAATATATGTATCTTTTAAAATCAAAATCTTGAAAATTATCATCTTTTTACTCTGCCAAAGATTTTTATTTTACTATAGAACCTAAGGATAAAAACCGAGTAACGCAAGTTTTATCACCTACTGAAAATAAAATAAAATCTCAACATCTCTGCAATGCAAAATTATGAATTCAAAATTATTTATTTTTTTATTATTCATCTGGCGTTGAAATGTGGCCGGGGGTGAAAAAAAACACAGATGTTCAAATTTTTATTTTTTTTCCAATCTCTCGAAAATTAGGGTCGGCGGATCCGTAAACCAAGAGAAAAAAAAAAGTCGCCTAAAGAACACGAGAATAAAAATCGAATAACACAAATTTTATCACTTATGAAAACAAGATAAAATCTCAACATCTCCAGGGCTAGAAATTAAGATTTTTAGTTTACTAAACCACCGGTCTAGTAGTTGGGTAAAATCACTAGACCTGCTCAAAATTTACTAGCCCAATATAATATTCAAAATAAAAAACTATTTTATTTCAAGTTTCGGTTTCTTTATACGAGTTTTACATTTATTGGAAATATCAGGTTTTTAAAAGACCTCTTAGGTTAGACAGTGCTGTCACTACATAATCTATCAATTCATATTTTATTTCTTATTTGAATAATTTTTGTTACTAGCCCATCGGGACTACCCAGACACAGACTTTGCTAGCCCGGCAGCATTTTTGCTAGCCTCGGGCTACATGACTAGTGCTAATTTCGAGCCCTGATCTCTGGAATTGAAACTTATGAATATACTACTGTGCATTTTAGGGTACCTGGACGTCAAATATGAATCGAGATTTTTTTTGTTACTTGCTATTTGTTTTCATACCTGATATGGTTAGATAGAATGAAAATAGACGCTCCTGGATCTGTTTTCAATCTTGTTATAGCATCCGTTTAATCCAAGCCTTCTCTGACCTTACCAGCCCTTTTTTCCGATTTTGATATTTCATCTGGCTGTGTACGGTCAGAGTGTTTCCTATAGTAAAAATACATCTCCCACGAGGGAGAGGAGCTACCCTCTTGCTTTTAAGTCAATATATCTAAGGCCAAAAAAAAAATTGTTCCGTTTCTGGTGACCCGACCGACCCTATTTATTTGCCGCCGACCGTGATCTTCGTTAGATCATTGTAGTGTCAAAGTACACTCAGAACCACTTAAGCCTATGGCCTACAAAACATTAGTCCGACCGCAACTGGAGTACTTCTCCACTGTCTGGTCTCCCCACAATAAATGCTACATAAACCAGATGGGCAAAGCATGACTATGGACAAACCTCAAGCGTCGCAGAGATGCTCCACTCCTTGAAATGGAGAAACTCCTTGAAATGGAGAAGACTTGACCAGCGATGTATAGATAGTAGGCTCTCCCTTTGTAGATAGTAGGCTCTCCCTTTGCTAAAAGATCACCAACAGTCTTGTAGCTATCCCACTTGAGGATTATCTGACAATGACGAACAGACGGTCTAGACACCTACACCTACTTCAATCTAGAGTAATAGACACAACATCCAACTATTATAAATATACTTCCCCAGAAAAATAGTTCACTGGCCCTTCCCACAGATATCCCCACCCTACCCAATATAGAGCTGTTCAACTCTGCAGTTAGCATAGTGGAACATGCCTCGTCATAAGTAGCCTCAGAGTTGTTTTTATTTTTAAACATTACTAATAAAATCATACTTTTATTCTACTAACGCATCTGTCAGATAGACGCACGCCATTCCTAGGTCCCCAGCAGGGGTTTGGAATTAATGGAAGATAGATAGATAATCATCTGCAAAATAGAACAATAAAATAGTTTATATCACAATTTGAACCTCACTTCACCTGTTAGTTAGCATATTGTTTCCTTTTAAAAATCTTTAACCAATCTGGGTCATCTTGCACACCGAAGTAGGTCACTATCACAGACCCAGACCTACCTGATTGACATTCTGTTTTAGACAGTATACATACTTCCTGCATAGAGACTACTTTACTGACTGATTTGCTCTACACAGATGAGCGTCTGCATCCACATTAACTTAAAGAGAGCTCCGGAGAAGCAGTATATTCAGAAAAATGGCATTTTTGCGGTTTACATGCAGACAGATCCACACAACAAAAAGTTATTATCAGTATTCCTTTTTTTCTGTGACTGTTGTTTTATGGAACAAGATATACTTCCTGATCTTTATAGGGACTAGAAGTGATCTGGAAACAACTGGGTGTGTCCATATACAAATGATATAGATACAAAAAGTTATTAAAGTCCGTATTGCATAAAAACACAACATTAACTATGAATAGCTATTGACCGACATTAGCAATCATAATAGTTTCACATGAAATGTGTACATGCATTGAATTGTGCTGTATGTTACTTCAGGTTTAATTGTTGTTTATGGCAATTTTTGGTTTATATTACTATCAGTACATGTAATGAAATATAATTTGATCGCAAAACGTAAATATCTTAGAGCGGCAAAGCATCATGTGAATTAATATAAATGATAAATACAATAAAAACCGAGACTAGTCATAGGGTTTTTCACACCAAACTATTTCATTTCATGAGGTTAAGTTTAGGAATATTCCCTAAATGTAGAGAAACTGAAACACGTATGATGGTGTAATTCAAATGTACCTCCAGTCTCTTTAACCCTTTAATTTGGCGATACATGTACTGCCCAAACTTGAAAATGGGTTCGGTGAATATTTGCATGATCGTATTTGCACATGTTCGTATTATTCATTAAAAACTGCCTGCCAATATTAACTGATTTAGGTCAAAGATCAAGGTCATAGGGAACTTAAACTTGATTGTTATTAAGGTTAAAATGATTTCTGCATTATATGTCAAGTTTGATGTAATATACCGTTACCAATGTCCGGACGCCCCTCCTTATTCTACTCCTTATACTTCATTGATTCAAGTAAGACTTTTGGGGTTATGCTAGCACCTTTTCCAAGTCATGAAAATCCCATAGCTCCATGAATAACTTTGACCTACCTTTTGTGCTTCATTGTAGTAGACTGACCTTTGCAGGGTTTACATAGGGTCATAAGGCATGTCACATGCGACATGCCAGGAATGAAAAACAATATTATTTGATCTCGGCAACACGCCTTCAGACATGCCTTAATTGCCAATATTACAACCATCTGAGGTTATTTAAAAGCATTTACCCAGTAAATGACCTTATCAGTTACTATTTCCTCCAGATCTATGATAAAGATTGTTATTGTCCACTGTATTCTAATTTCTGTATAACCAGCAGTAAATTACGAGCACCGGAATTTGATACGCCTTCTCAATCTGAGCTGTTGAAGTTTATTAACTGTTCTCGTTATCAAGATTTTATAATTTTTAACATCTGTATGATCTAATGACAGTGTACCTAGAAGGTGCCTCAGTGCACCCCAACCCCTCTCAAAGTATGATGGCTGTAATTAAAGTAAAAAAATGAATTTAGAAACATTTCAATTACAGAGATATTTAAGACAGGCCACACCATGACAACTCTGGAAGAATGCAAGAAGATATGGACCTCTGCAGACACAGTATGTTTTGATGTGGACTCTACGCTACTGGCAGATGAGGGTTTGGATGAACTCGCAGAATTCTGTGGGGTAGGACCACAGGTCAAGGAATGGTATGTGTCCAAACTTAGCTTTAAACTGGTAGCTGCCCTATAAATAAATCACGATACAGTAAAATACCCAAATGCATTTATAGAATGTGATGTCAATATGACATCCTCATGACATCCACTTCATTGCAATAAGCATTAAGCCATCAGTATTTAAAACAAATGCAATCTTGCTTCGCAAATTTTCATAAATTTCACAATATTGGTAAAACTAATTCTTCAGGACCAAGAAGGCCATGGGAGGGTCATTGAGGTTCAGAGAGGCACTGACGAGGAGGCTGGAGATAGTGAATCCAACACATCAACAAGTTGCCGAATTCACACAAACACACAACATTGAATTCTCTCAAGGTGTCGAGTAAGTAACCACTATGATGTATACCAACATTTTTTGATTAATAAATTTAGAATTTTTGCCAGTTTGAACAAAAAATACAGTAAGTATGCTGGTGAAAGAACAAAATCAGATCCATCCAGAAACTTGAACTAAAGGACGGGCGCTGACAACAGAGATATATTAACAAGTGACTTTAAAGGCAAATGTTAAAGTTTGTAGACAACTTTGATTTAAAATACTACTGCATGTACTAGTAAACTTCTGAAACTACACATAGCTTTGTACCAGTCTTGTTGAGAGCACAAGTTTGAGTCTGACTGGCACAACTGTGTTATTTTGGTGTGTCCTTTTGCAAGACACTTCCCTGTCCATCATATGGAGACACAATCGGGTGATCCCATGTATTGGGACTCCGTTGTTAAAAAGTCATAGGAATCTATTTGATAGTCAGGGTTTTTTCTAGGCCCAGTTTGGGGCCGAAATTTGGGCCCATCCCAATCCAAAATATCCTCATAATTTCCCAAAAAAGCAAATATTTTCCCAAAATACAAGTGTTTTTTTTTTAAATGTAGCCCTTTTGTTGCAGACTTGTATAAGAGCTTGATTTTGAAATTATTCCGAACATTTTAAGTGCCTTACTATGTAATATAGTAGGATTATTATTTTTCCCAATTTCTAGATTTCACGCGCATTTTTCAAGTTTCAAAAGGCCCCTGGCCCCACTTCCAAAAATGCAGAAAAATCCCTGATAGTAATTATAATTGATAGGGAATGTGTCTCTGACTCCTGCGTATCTTTCCTCTCTCTGGTACAGATCGAAATAACGTAACAATGAGTTTATGAGTGATTTAACAATAACTCATTCATTGTATACTTTGTGACCTTAATTTAGTCAAATGGATGAAAACCGACAGATGTTTGACAAAAACAAAACAAAATACATCTACTTTACTTGAAATCCGAGTTGCAGTATTTACAATATGCTATGTTGATGTGTTGCAGTATTTACAATATGCTATGTTGTTGTGTTGCAGTATTTACAATATGCTATGTTGTTGTGTTGCAGTATTTACAATATGCTATGTTGTTGTGTTGCAGTATTTACAACATGCTATGTTGTTGTGTTGCAGTATTTACAATATGCTATGTTGTTGTGTTGCAGTATTTACAATATGCTATGTTGTTGTGTTGCAGTATTTACAACATGCTATGTTGTTGTGTTGCAGTATTTACAATATGCTATGTTGTTGTGTTGCAGTATTTACAATATGCTATGTTGTTGTGTTGCAGTATTTACAATAAGCAGTGTTATATTTCAGAGAGCTGATAGACTTGCTATACAAGTTGGGTAGGCGGGTGTTCCTCGTGTCAGGGGGATTTACCACTATCATCAAACCTGCAGCAAAGTTACTTGGTATACAGTCACAAAATATATATGCCAACAGATTTAAATTCTACCATAATGGTAAGATTTGCTTGGGAAAAAGTTATGTGTAACAGTACATATGTGTTGTCTGTCTTTAAAACATTTGATTTTAGCCCCTTTCAGTTCTATCAAATTGTGGTATATACTCAAACTTCACATATGGGTTGAATAGGTGGGTTAAGAGCCTTCATATGCAATTTGAGGTTGAATGATTATGGTGTAATCGGTTGCAGAGAACTACCCAAAGAAGGAAGTTATTTTTCCAGTGTTACTTAGCGTGTCAATACTAACCTTCATACAACAGAGGTTTCCAGCTGCTATATTTTGCCTTGTTAATATGATAGAGCCTTCATTTTTCATCTGATCTTTACCAAACTTTACCAGATTGTTAATGTCAATGAAAGCTCAGGCAAGTTCGAAAACCAGCCAGATCAGACCAGTAACAGCGGAGATATGGCCCTTGATTTCGTTAACATGCTGTATTTTGCCTCAAGATGATGGGGCCTACAGATTGTTAATATCAATGAAAGCTTGGGCATGTTCGAAAACTAGTAGCCGTAAACAAAAGTATTTTCACACAAAAAAGTTGTTTTCGATATGGTATTTTGAATGCTCAAGTGTTGTTTTTTTAATTTCTCTAATTTGTTTTTTCTTCCTTTTTTAGCTCGATCTGATCAGCAGAGCTTATGCCGTGGTGCGGCGTCCGTCGTCAGTCCGTCCGTCCGTCTGTCCGTAAACTTTTATTTGTAGCGACAACTCCTCTGAAACTACTGGATGGATATTCATGAAACTTTACAGAAATGTTGCCCATAAAGTCTAGTTGATCCTAGCAAAAATTCATGTTGATGTGAAATCCAAGATGGCCGCCAAAGCTAAAAATAGAGTTTTAAAATACAAGTTTGTAGCGACTACTTCTTGAAAACTATAAGTGATATTGATATGGGACTTTTTCTAAAATGATCAGCATGACATGATGTTGATCCTTGTCAAAAATCGTTTTGATTCAACGTTAAACATGCCTGCCAGCGGCCATCTTTGTTTACATAGAGTTATATAGTAAAAACTTGTAGCGACTACTCCTCTGAAACTACTTGGCGGATTGTCATGAAACTTTACAGGAATGTTGCTCTTGATGTCTAATTGATCCTAGCAAAATTTCAGATCTGCCAGAAATTCGAGATGGCCGTCACAGCTAAAAATAGATTTTTAAAAAATAAGTTTGTAGCGACTACTTCTTGAAAACTATAAGTGATATTGATATGGGACTTTTTCTAAAATGATCAGCATGACTTGATGTTGATCCTTGTGGAAAATTATTTTGATTCAACGTTAAACATGGCTGCCAGTGGCCATCTTTGGTTACATAGAGTTATATAGTAAAAACTTGTAGCGACTACTCCTCTGAAACTACGTGACGGATGTTCATGAAACTTCACAGGAATGTTGCTCTTGATGTCTAGTTGATCCTAAAAAAAAATCAGGTCGGCCGGAAATTCAAGATGGCCACCACAGCTAAAAATAGATTTAAAATAAATAAGTTTGTAGCGACTACTTCTTCAAAACTATAAGAAATATTGATATGGGACTTTTTCTAAAATGATCAGTATGACATGATGTTGGTCCTTGTCTAAAATCGTTTTGATTTGACGTTAAACATGGCTGCCATCTTTGTTTACATAGAGTTATATAATGAAAACTTGTAGCGACTACTCCTCTGAAACTACTTGACGGATTTTCATGAAACTTCACAGGAATGTTGCTCTTAATGTCTTATTGATCCTAGCAAAATTTCAGGTCGGCCAGAAATTCAAGATGGCCGCCACGGTTAAAAATAGATTTTAAAAAAACAAGTCTGTAGCGACTACTTCCTGAAATCAGAATCAATCAGTAGAGCTTCAAGGTCATTGACCTCTTGTTTAAATTGGTTTCCTTTTTTTTCTAATTTTTTAGCTCTACTGATCAGAGATCAGCAGATTTCAGGTCGGCCGGAAATTCAAGATGGCCGCCACGGCTAAAAATAGATTTTTAGCTCTACTGATCAGAGATCAGCAGATCTTATGCCGTGGTGCGGCGTCCGTCCGTCTGTCTGTCCGTCCGTCTGTCCGTCTGTCCATTAACTTTTATTTGTAGCGACTACTCCTCTGAAACAACTGGATGGATATACATAAAACTTTACAGAAATGTTGCCCATGAAGTCTAGTTGATCCTAGCAAAAATTCATGTTGATGTGAAATCCAAGATGGCCGCCAAAGCTAAAAATAGATTTTTTAAATTCAAGTTTGTAGCGACTACTTCTTGAAAACTATAAGTGATATTGATATGGGACTTTTTCTAAAATGATCAGCATGACATGATGTTGGTCCTTGTCGAAATCGTTTTGATTTGACTTTAAACATGGCTGCCAGCGGCCATCTTTGTTTACATAGAGTTATATAATGAAAACTTGTAGCGACTACTCCTCTGAAACTACTTGCCGGATTTTCATGAAACTTCACAGGAATGTTGCTCTTGATGTCTAAATGATCCTAGCAAAATTTCAGGTCGGCCGGAAATTCAAGATGGCCGCCACGGCTAAAAATAAATTTTCAAAATACCAGTTTGTAGCGACTACTTCTTGAAAACTATAAGTGATATTGATATGGGACTTTTTCTAAAATGATCAGCATGACATGATGTTGGTCCTTATCAAAAATCGTTTTGATTCGACGTTAAACGTGGCTGCCAGCGGCCATCTTTGTTTACATAGAGTTATATAGTAAAAACTTGTAGCGACTACTCCTCTGAAACTACTTGGCGGATTTTCATGAAACTTTACAGGAATGTTGCTCTTAATGTCTAATTGATCCTAGCAAAATTTCAGATTGGCCAGAAATTCAAGATGGCTGCCACAGTTAAAAATAGATTTTTAAAAAATAAGTTTGTAGCGACTACTTCTTGAAAACTATAAGTGATATTGATACGGGACTTTTTCTAAAATGATCAGCATGACATGATGGTTATCCGAGTCGAACATTATTTTGATTCGACATTAAACATGGCTGCCAGTGACCATCTTTGTTTACATAGAGTTATATAATGAAAACTTGTAGCGACTACTCCTCTGAAACTACTTGACGGATTTTCATGAAACTTCACAGAAATGTTGCTCTTGATGTCTAATTGATCCTAGCAAAATTTCAGGTCGGCTGGAAATTCAAGATGGCCGCCATGGCTAAAAATATTTTTTTTTAAAATACAAGTTTGTAGCGACTACTTCTTGAAAACTATAAGTGATATTGATATGGGACTTTTTCTAAAGACATGATGTTGGTCCTTGTCGAAAATCGTTTTGATTCGACGTTAAACATGGCTGCCAGCGGCCATCTTTGTTTACATAGTTATATAATGAAAACTTGTAGCGACTACTCCTCTGAAACTACTCGACGGATTTTCATGAAACTTCACACGAATGTTGCTCTTGATGTCTAATTGATCCTAGCAAAATTTCAGGTCGGCCGGAAATTCAAGATAGCCGCCACGGCTAAAAATAGACTTTTAAAAAATAAGTTTGTAGCGACTACTTCTTGAAAACTATAAGAGATATTGATATGGGATTTTTTCTAAAATGATCAGCATGACATGATGTTGGTCCTTGTCGAAAATCGTTTTGATTCGACGTTAAACATGGCTGCCAGTGGCCATCTTTGTTTACATAGAGTTATATAATGAAAACTTGTAGCGACTACTCCTCTGAAACTACTTTACGGATTTTCATAAAACTTCACAGGAATGTTGCTCTTGATGTCTTATTGATCTTAGCAAAATTTTAGGTCGGCCGGAAAATCAAGATGGCCGCCACGGCTAAAAATAGATTTTAAAAAAATAAGATTGTAGCGACGACTTCTTGAAAACTTTAAGAGATATTGATATGGGACTTTTTATAAAATGATCAGCATGACATGATGGTTATCCGAGTTGAACATTATTTTGATTCGACGTTAAACATGGCTGCCAGTGGCCATCTTTGTTTACATAGAGTTATATAATGAAAACTTGTAGCGACTACTCCTCTGAAAGTACTTGACGGATTTTCATGAAACTTCACAGAAATGTTGCTCTTGATGTCTAATTGATCCTAGCAAAATTTCAGGTCGGCCGGAAATTCAAGATGGCCACCACAGCTAAAAATAGATTTTCAAAAATCAAGTTTGTAGTCACTACTTCCTGAAATCAAAATCAATCAGTAGAGCTTCAAGGTCATTGACCTCTTGTTAAAAAATAAGTTTGTAGCGACTACTTCTTGAAAACTATAAGAGATATTGATATGGGACTTTTTCTAAAATGATCAGGATGACATGATGTTGGTCCTTGTCGAAAATCGTTTTGATTCAACGTTAAACATGGCTGCCAGCGGCCATCTTTGTTTACATAGAGTTATATAATGAAAACTTGTAGCGACTACTCCTCTGAAACTACTTGACGGATTTTCATGAAACTTCACAGGAATGTTGCTCTTGATGTCTAATTGATCCTAGCAAAATTTCAGGTCGGCCGGAAATTCAAGATGGCCGCCACGGCTAAAAATAGATTTTTAAAAAATAAGTTTGTAGCGACTTCTTCTTGAAAACTATAAGAGATATTGATATGGGACTTTTTCTAAAATGATCAGGATGACATGATGTTGGTCCTTGTCTAAAATCGTTTTGATTTGACGTTAAACATGGCTGCCATCTTTGTTTACATAGAGTTATATAATGAAAACTTGTAGCGACTACTCCTCTGAAACTACTTGACGGATTTTCATGAAACTTCACAGGAATGTTGCTCTTAATGTCTTATTGATCCTAGCAAAATTTCAGGTCGGCCAGAAATTCAAGATGGCCGCCACGGTTAAAAATAGATTTTAAAAAAACAAGTCTGTAGCGACTACTTCCTGAAATCAGAATCAATCAGTAGAGCTTCAAGGTCATTGACCTCTTGTTTAAATTGGTTTCCTTTTTTTTCTAATTTTTTAGCTCTACTGATCAGAGATCAGCAGATTTCAGGTCGGCCGGAAATTCAAGATGGCCGCCACGGCTAAAAATAGATTTTTAGCTCTACTGATCAGAGATCAGCAGAGCTTATGCCGTGGTGCGGCGTCCGTCGTCCGTCCGTCTGTCTGTCCGTCCGTCTGTCCGTCTGTCCATTAACTTTTATTTGTAGCGACTACTCCTCTGAAACAACTGGATGGATATACATAAAACTTTACAGAAATGTTGCCCATGAAGTCTAGTTGATCCTAGCAAAAATTCATGTTGATGTGAAATCCAAGATGGCCGCCAAAGCTAAAAATAGATTTTTTAAATTCAAGTTTGTAGCGACTACTTCTTGAAAACTATAAGTGATATTGATATGGGACTTTTTCTAAAATGATCAGCATGACATGATGTTGGTCCTTGTCGAAATCGTTTTGATTTGACTTTAAACATGGCTGCCAGCGGCCATCTTTGTTTACATAGAGTTATATAATGAAAACTTGTAGCGACTACTCCTCTGAAACTACTTGCCGGATTTTCATGAAACTTCACAGGAATGTTGCTCTTGATGTCTAAATGATCCTAGCAAAATTTCAGGTCGGCCGGAAATTCAAGATGGCCGCCACGGCTAAAAATAAATTTTCAAAATACCAGTTTGTAGCGACTACTTCTTGAAAACTATAAGTGATATTGATATGGGACTTTTTCTAAAATGATCAGCATGACATGATGTTGGTCCTTATCAAAAATCGTTTTGATTCGACGTTAAACGTGGCTGCCAGCGGCCATCTTTGTTTACATAGAGTTATATAGTAAAAACTTGTAGCGACTACTCCTCTGAAACTACTTGGCGGATTTTCATGAAACTTTACAGGAATGTTGCTCTTAATGTCTAATTGATCCTAGC
Source organism: Cyrtodaria siliqua (assembly GCA_037043455.1). Taxonomy (NCBI): domain Eukaryota; kingdom Metazoa; phylum Mollusca; class Bivalvia; order Adapedonta; family Hiatellidae; genus Cyrtodaria; species Cyrtodaria siliqua. The sequence continues at coordinate 82,026 of JAWPHD010009742.1, read as the reverse complement.
AAAATTTCAGATTGGCCAGAAATTCAAGATGGCTGCCACCGTTAAAAATAGATTTTTAAAAAATAAGTTTGTAGCGACTACTTCTTGAAAACTATAAGTGATATTGATACGGGACTTTTTCTAAAATGATCAGCATGACATGATGGTTATCCGAGTCGAACATTATTTTGATTTGACATTAAACATGGCTGCCAGTGACCATCTTTGTTTACATAGAGTTATATAATGAAAACTTGTAGCGACTACTCCTCTGAAACTACTTGACGGATTTTCATGAAACTTCACAGAAATGTTGCTCTTGATGTCTAATTGATCCTAGCAAAATTTCAGGTCGGCTGGAAATTCAAGATGGCCGCCATGGCTAAAAATATATTTTTTTAAAATACAAGTTTGTAGCGACTACTTCTTGAAAACTATAAGTGATATTGATATGGGACTTTTTCTAAAGACATGATGTTGGTCCTTGTCGAAAATCGTTTTGATTCGACGTTAAACATGGCTGCCAGCGGCCATCTTTGTTTACATAGTTATATAATGAAAACTTGTAGCGACTACTCCTCTGAAACTACTTGACGGATTTTCATGAAACTTCACACGAATGTTGCTCTTGATGTCTAATTGATCCTAGCAAAATTTCAGGTCGGCCGGAAATTCAAGATAGCCCCCACGGCTAAAAATAGACTTTTAAAAAATAAGTTTGTAGCGACTACTTCTTGAAAACTATAAGAGATATTGATATGGGATTTTTTCTAAAATGATCAGCATGACATGATGTTGGTCCTTGTCGAAAATCGTTGTGATTCGACGTTAAACATGGCTGCCAGTGGCCATCTTTGTTTACATAGAGTTATATAATGAAAACTTGTAGCGACTACTCCTCTGAAACTACTTTACGGATTTTCATAAAACTTCACAGGGATGTTGCTCTTGATGTCTTATTGATCTTAGCAAAATTTTAGGTCGGCCGGAAAATCAAGATGGCCGCCACGGCTAAAAATAGATTTTAAAAAAATAAGATTGTAGCGACGACTTCTTGAAAACTTTAAGAGATATTGATATGGGACTTTTTATAAAATGATCAGCATGACATGATGGTTATCCGAGTTGAACATTATTTTGATTCGACGTTAAACATGGCTGCCAGTGGCCATCTTTGTTTACATAGAGTTATATAATGAAAACTTGTAGCGACTACTCCTCTGAAAGTACTTGACGGATTTTCATGAAACTTCACAGAAATGTTGCTCTTGATGTCTAATTGATCCTAGCAAAATTTCAGGTCGGCCGGAAATTCAAGATGGCCACCACAGCTAAAAATAGATTTTCAAAAATCAAGTTTGTAGTCACTACTTCCTGAAATCAAAATCAATCAGTAGAGCTTCAAGGTCATTGACCTCTTGTTAAAAAATAAGTTTGTAGCGACTACTTCTTGAAAACTATAAGAGATATTGATATGGGACTTTTTCTAAAATGATCAGGATGACATGATGTTGGTCCTTGTCGAAAATCGTTTTGATTCAACGTTAAACATGGCTGCCAGTGGCCATCTTTGTTTACATAGAGTTATATAATGAAAACTTGTAGCGACTACTCCTCTGAAACTACTTGACGGATTTTCATGAAACTTCACAGGAATGTTGCTCTTGATGTCTAATTGATCCTAGCAAAATTTCAGGTCGGCCGGAAATTCAAGATGGCCGCCACGGCTAAAAATAGATTTTTAAAAAATAAGTTTGTAGCGACTACTTCTTGAAAACTATAAGAGATATTGATATGGGACTTTTTCTAAAATGATCAGGATGACATGATGTTGGTCCTTGTCGAAAATCGTTTTGATTCGACGTTAAACATGGCTGCCAGCGGCCATCTTTGTTTACATAGAGTTATATAATGAAAACTTGTAGCGACTACTCCTCTGAAACTACTTGACGGATTTTCATGAAACTTCACAGGAATGTTGCTCTTGATGTCTTATTGATCCTAGCAAAATTTCAGGTCGGCCGGAAATTCAAGATGGCCGCCACGGCTAAAAATAGATTTTTAAAAAATAAGTTTGTAGCGACTACTTCTTGAAAACTATAAGAGATATTGATATGGGACTTTTTCTAAAATGATCAGCATGACATGATGGTTATCCGAGTCGAACATTATTTTGATTCGACGTTAAACATGGCTGCCAGTGGCCATCTTTGTTTACATAGAGTTATATATTGAAAACTTGTAGCGACTACTCGTCTGAAACTACTTGAAGGATTTTCATGAAACTTCACAGGAATGTTGCTCTTGATGTCTAACTGATCCTAGCAAAATTTCAGATCTGCCAGAAATTCAAGATGGCCGCCACAGCTAAAAATAGATTTAAAAAAAATAAGTTTGTAGCGACTACTTCTTGAAAACTATAAGTGATATTGATATGGGACTTTTTCTAAAATTATCAGCATGACATGATGGTTATCCGAGTCGAACATTTTTTTGATTCAATGTTAAACATGGCTATCAGCGGCCATCTTTGTTTACATAGAGTTATATAATGAAAACTTGTAGCGACTACTCCTCTGAAACTACTTGACGGATTTTCATGAAACTTCACAGAAATGTTGCTCTTGATGTCTAATTGATCCTAGCAAAATTTCAGGTCAGCCGGAAATTCAAGATGGCCGCCACAGCTAAAAATAGATTTTCAAAAAACAAGTTTGTAGCGACTTCTTCCTGAAAACAAAATCAATCAGTAGAGCTTCAAGGTCATTGACCTCTTGTTTTTTCTGCTTTTTTTATTTTCATTATTTTTTCTGCTTTTTTCATTTATTTCTTTTTTAGTGTTTTTTTTATTTTGTCAACACCGTGTTCGCAGGAAATATTGCTATGATTTCTAGTTGTGCCTATTTCTTTTTTTCAGGTTCGTTGATTTTTGATGGAGTTACGTCCCATTTACATTTTTAGCTCTACTGATCAAAGATCAGCAGAGCTTATGCCGTGGTGCGATGTCTGTCTGTCTGTCCGTAAACTTTTCTTTTTTTTATAGCGACTACTCCTCTGAAACTACTGGATGGATTTTCATGAAACTTTACAAAAATGTTGCCCATGAAGTCTAGTTGATCCTAGCAAAAAATTGTGTTGGTGTGAAATCCAAGATGGCCACCAAAGCTAGAAATACATTTTTAAAAAACTAGTTCGAAGCGACTACTTGTTAAAAACTATAAGTGATATTGATATGGGACTTTTTCTAAAATGTTCAGGATGACATGATGTTGGTCCTTGTTGCAAATTATTTTGATTCAACGTTAAACATGGCTGCCAGTTGCCATCTTTGTTTACATAGAGTTATATAGTAAAAAGTTGTAGCAACTACTCCTCTGAAACTACTTTACAGGCTTTCATGAAACTTCACAGGAACGTTGCTCTTGAACTGATCCTAGCAGAATTTCAGGTCGGCCGGAAATTCAAGATGGCCGCCACTGCTAAATTTTTAAAATACAAATTTGTAGTGACTACTTCTTGAAAACTATAAATGATATTGATATGGGACTTCTTCTTAAATGATCAGCATGACATGATGTTGATCCTTGTCGAAAATTATTCTGATTCAACATTAAACATGGCCGCCAGCTGTCATCTTTGTTTACATGGAGTTATATAATAAAAACTTGTAGCGACTACTCCTCTGAAACTACTTGACGGATTTTCATTAAACTTCACAGAAATGTTGCTCTTGATGTCTAGTTGATCCTAGAAAATTTCAGGCTGGCCAGAAACAGGGATCACCCTAGGAGTGAATTTCAATGAGACAAAATGTCCCATTTGCTTGATTTTAATAAGACATTCACCATTTTCATTAAACATTTCGGATGCGAAGCGGAACGACCAGTGGTTGTTCGTCGACCGCACTTATCGATGGAGGCCGCTAGGCGGGTTTGGGGGAATGACACCCAGAACATTTCTGAAATTTAAATGTGATTTCTTGAATTCCCAGTAGTGAAGTAAGAGTTGTTAAAGCATCCGAAATAAAGCGTGTCCGAATTTACGTCAACTTTTTACGCTAACCTAGTTTTATAATTGCTTGCCCCACTCCAGTACATAGTTAATCGCGTCAAATCATTAGAAATTGGGGGATAATGGTCAGATATGACTAGAAGTTGATGAATTATTATAAAAATGGCCATGTTTATTCATAATTAATCGATATTCTTTGACACCCCCGCTTTCGCGAAGCAAAAGCGAACCGGAAGTTTACCGACATAATCTCGTTTTGATATTTTTCATGTGATTTTCGAATAATTTAATATTTTCTCATTTTATATATTTTAATCACGAATAAATGGATCTGAGCAAATTTACTTGAGATTTTAAATGAAATGTAAATAAATATATTTTCACTACAAACCGAAATGGTGAAAATGGTTTTCCCTGAATTCGGTGCAACAATTTGTTCCATTTGTCTTTTTCCATGCATTTTTTAGATTTTAATGCGAGAATATCGCTGAATCGTAGCCTAGAGAGATCCCTGCAGAAATTCAAGATGGCCACCACAGCTAAAAATAGATTTAAAAAAACAAATTTGTAGCGACTACTTCCTGAAAACTATAAGTGATATTGATATGGGACTTTTTCTAATATGATCAGCATGACATGATGTTGATCCTTGTTGAAATTTATGTTTGCCATCTTTGTTTGCATAGAGTTATATAGCAAAAAGTTGTAGCGACTACTCCTCTGAACTACTTGACAGATTTTATTGATACTTCACATGAATGTTGCTTTTGATGTCTAATTGATCCTAGCAAAATTTCAGGTCGGCCAGAAATTTAAGATGGCCGCCAAAGCTAAAAAAAGATTTTTAAAAAACAAGTTTGTAGCGACTATTTCTTGAAAACTACAAATGATATTGATATGGGACTTTTTATAAAATGATCAGCATGACATGATGTTGATCCTTGTCGAAAATTATTTTGATTCGACAATAAACATGGCCGCCAGCTGCCATCCTTGTTTACATAGAGTTATATAATAAAAACTTGTAGCGACTACTCCTCTGTAACTACTTGATGGATTTTCATGAATCTTCACAGGAATGTTGCTCTTGATGTAAAGTTGATCCTAGCAAAATTTCAGGCTGGTTAGAAATTCAAGATTGCCCCCATGGCTAAAAATTTATAAAAAAACAAAACAAATTGTAGCAACTCCTTTTTCTAAAATGATCAGCATGGCATGATGTTGATCCTTGTCCAAAATTATTTTGATTATACATTAAACATGGCCGCCAGCTTCCATCTTTGTGTGCATAGAGTTATATAGTAAAAGCATGTAGCGACGGACTACTCCTGAAACTACCTTACGGATTTTCATGGAACTTCACAGGAATGTTGCTCTTGATATTTAGTTGATCCTAGCAAAACGTGAGATTGTTCAGAAATTCACAATTGAAAACAAATTTGTAGCGACTACTTCTTGAAACTACATGACAGATTTCCTTGAAACTTCATAGCAATGCTTTTTTAGCTATCAAAAACCTATCAGTAGAGCTTCAAGGTCATTGACCTCTTGTTTATTTTGTCCCACTTTCTTCTATGAATGAAATTTGACCTCTTGTTTAATTTGTCCCACTTTCTTCTATGAATGAAATTTCATAACAAGAGGCCAATGACCTTGAAGCTCTACCGATAGATTTTTGATAGCTAGATCAGCATTTCTGTGAAGTTTCATGAAAATCCGTCAAGTAGTTTCAGAGGAGTAGTCGCTACAAGTTTTCATTATATAACTCTATGTAAACAAAGTTGGCCTCTGGCGGCCATGTTTAATGTCAAATCAAAATAATTTTTGTCAAGGATCAACATCATGTCATACTGTTCATTTTAGAAAAAGTCCCATATATGTTTCAAGAAGCAGTCGCTACAAACTTGCATTTTGAAATCTATTTTTAGCCATGGTGGCCATCTTGAATTTCCTGCCAACCTGAAATTTTGCTAGGATCAATTAGACATCAAGAGCAACATTCCTGTGAAGTTTCATGAAAATCCGTCAAGTAGTTTCAGAGGAGTAGTCGCTACACGTTTTCATTATATAACTATGTAAACAAAGATGGCCGCTGGCAGCCATGTTTAACGTCGCATCAAAATAGTTTTCGACAAGGATCAACATCATTCCATACTGATCATTTTAGAAAAAGTCCCATATCAATATCACTTATAGTTTTCAAGAAGTACTCGCTACAAACTTTTTTTTTGAAAATCTATTGTTAGCTGTGGTGGCCATCTTGAATTTCCGACTAACCTGAAATGTTGCTAGGATCATTTAGACATCAAGAGCAACATTCCTGTGAAGTTTCATTGAAATCCGTCGAGTAGTTTCAGAGGAGTTTCAGAGGAGAAGTCGCTACAAGTTTTTACTAAATAACTCTATGTAAACAAAGATGACTGCTGGCAGTCATTTTTAAAATCGAATCAAAACGATTTTTGACAAGGACCAAACCATCATCATGGCATGCTGATCATTTTAGAAAAAGACTCGTATCAATTTCAAGAAGTAGTCGCTACAAACTTGTTTTTTAAAAATCTATTTTTAGATTTTTGCGGATTTCACATCTACATGAATTTTTGCTAGTATCATTGCACTAGACTTCATGGGCAACATTTCTGTAAAGTTTCATGAATATCCATCCAGTAGTTTCAGAGGAGTTGTCGCTACAAATAAAAGTTTACGGACAGACAGACGGACGGACGACGGACGCCGCACCACGGCATAAGCTCTGCTGATCTCTGATCAGTCGAGCTAAAAATACCCATGCCAGACTAGACCCAGCAGACTCATTGCCTATGATTACCAGGTGAGCGATCTAAGGCCATCCTAGCCCTGTTGTTAGCTCTACTGGCCGAAGGGATGGCGAGTTATCCGTTGTCCGTCCGTTAACTTTTGCCTTGTGAACACTCTAGGGCCTTCATTATTAATCGAATCTTTACGAAACCAGCCAGATCGGATTAATTTCACCGGAGTTACGGCCTTGTTTTGCTGAAAAATGCCATATTAAGCCTTGTGAACACTCTAGCACCTTCATTTATTATTTGATCTTTACCAAACTTGCACAGATTGTTAATATTAATGAAAGCATGGATAAGTAAGTTTGAAAACCAGCCAAATCGGATCAGTATCACAGGAGTTATGGCCCTTGTTTTTTCTGAAAAAAATCTATTTTCTGTTTTGTGAGTACTACGACATCTTCATTTATAATTTGATCTTTACCAAACTTACAAAGATTGTTAATATCAATGTAAGCTCAGATAAATTTGAAAACCAGCCAAATCATATTAGTAACACCGGAGTTGCGGCCCTTAATTTAGTTATAAATGCTGTATTTTGTCTCATTAATACGATAGGGCTTTCATTTGGCCAGATTTTAATGAAACTTTAAATACAGGAATGATCAGTACCAAATCTAGTTATATATATCGTCACCAGGTTTCAGATGAATGATTTTTGGCAGAATTATGGCCTTTTAAAGGTTTTAATACACAAACTTTGTCCAGACCTTTTCCTGAAACCCTGACCGGATTTCAGCGAAACTTTGCAGGGATGATCAGTATCGGGCCTAGTGGTGCATTTCATCACTATGTCCCGCTTGAATGAGTTTTGGCTGAGTTTTGGCCCTTTAAAGGTTTTAATACACAAATTGTTTACGGACTACGTTCGCCTGAAGCCCTGACCGGATTTCAGTGAAACTTTGCAGGGATGATCAGTACCAGGCCTAGTTGTGCATGTCATTGCGGAGTTATAGCCCTTTAAATGTTTTGATACACAAACTTTATCCAGACTAGTTTCTTCTAAACTCCTGGCCGGATTTGAATGAGGGATGAGGAGTACCAAGCCTAGTTCCGCCTATCATCGCTGTGTTCTGGTTCAATGAATTATGGCCTAATATACTATCTGGGATAGGGGTCAAAATACACAATTACCCTAAATGTTTTTTTATTCATTTACAGTGTCATACATGTATACAGAAAAGCATAAATAATACTGTCTTCTGGTCTGAGTATCAAAGAACGATCAAAACAGTTATATGTAAAATGGATACAGGGTTAAAGGAAATTGACTGTGTGAAGAAAACGTGGGTATTTTGCGAATTCGTTCTAGTTTAAAATTTAATGGTTTCAAAATAAAAATTGGAAACATATATTTTTCACAATCCAAAGACAGTTTTAATTTGTTGAACAATATTAAATTAAGATATCCATTAGTAGACTCAAACAAACACAGCAGCTGTGGTTAGATTATGATTATAGTTTGTGGCACATGTTTCAGGCAAACGTTGTTCAGCATTTACATGAACGATTTTGACAATACTTATAAGAATTATATCTCACTAAAACTGTGACCCCCACCCACTCACCCACCCCTGACATAAACACTTCGTTACGGGAACAGCAGAAAATTAATAATGTCAGTCAGCTTAATAGTTTGCTGTTGTCTTAACTTACATCTTTCCAGCATGTTAAAATCACTTGTGGAACAAAAATCTAAATTTTTTGATTGAGCAGAATTTTGCTTTGCCCTATCAAAAACAACTTTAGAATTCGAAATTTTATTTCTTAGCTGATTTCGAAAAGTACAGTACATGTATGTTTATAAGGCTCAAGGTGATCTATTGGGATCATCCCAATAGATCACCTTGAGCCTTATAAAAATACATGTACAAGTTCAAAAATGGGTCACATGGTGTTAAAAACTAGGTCACTAGGTCAAACTTTGGAAAAACCGTGTGTACACTCTAGAGGCCATATTTTTGACCCGATCTTGATGCAATTTTGTCAGAATATTTGTCTCAATTATAGCTTGCTAAAGTTCGAAAATGGGTCACACAGGGTCAAAAACTAGGTCACTAGGTCAAATACTTGAAAAACCTTGTGTACACTCTAGAGGCCATATTTCTGACCCGATCTTGATGAAACTTTGTCGAAATGTTGTCTTAATTATATTTTGGTCAAGTTCAAAAATGGGTCCCATGGGGTCAAAAACTAGGTCACTAGGTCAAATACTTGAAAAACCTTGTGTACACTCTAGACACCATGTAGTACGACTCGATTCATCAATGGTATAACAGCCAGTAGAGCGTTCACAGGCCCTCTTGGGCCTCTTGTTTCATCATTGCCAGGATCCTCAGGTGATCGATTCAGGGCCAACTTGGCCCTCTTGTTATTACACTTATTAAAGTACTCATCAGACTATGTCAGTTAAAAGTCAAACTAGAAGGGTGTTCCACGGAACACTTGGTTCGCCTGCCGTTTCAGCAAGTACAATTTAACAATAAAATTTGAAGACAGGGTCAAATGACAATATTTTGCAAAGTTATGAGCTAGGTTAGGATGCAGGTTCAAGTTTTATGAAAAGGGCATACCTCTGCCAAAATGAAGGTCATGGTTATTGGACATGTGTAACAATATTCCTTTGGTTAAGATGAAGATGTGTGTTTCATGAACATAGGTAACATACTTTTCAAGTTATAGCCAAGTTATAGTTATGAGTTTAGGTTACAGGTTACAGTTTTATGAAAATGGGCATACCTCTGCTGAAATGAGTCAGAGTGTTATTGGTCATGGGTAACAATAGTATTGATGGTAAGATAAATAAGTGTGTGAAGTTTCATGAACATAGGTCAAATACTTCTGAAGTTATGGCCAGTTACTTGGTTAGGTTGCAGGTTAAGTTTTATGAAAATGGGCATAACTCTGCCAAAATGAAAGTCAGAGTTATTGGACATGTGTAACAACATTCCTTGGGTTCAGATAAAGATGTGTGTGAAGTTTCATGAACATTTGTCAGATTCTTTTCAAGTTATGGACAAGGTTAGGTTGCAGGTTAAAGTGTGACGGACGACGATGATGGACAAAGTGATCCCTAAGTGTCTGCCATGCTATGCAGGCTACACAAAAAATCCTTTGGCAGAATCAAGCGCCCCAAACAATAGCAACTTGTCAACCTTATATCAATTATTTTAAGGCAGGCTGAACTCATGTATTGTTGGATACGAGGGGTTGCCATGTTTACATAAAACCAACTATTTTCAGGTGAGTATGCTGGTTTTGACACCAACCAACCGACGAGTGACTCTGGTGGTAAAACTAAAGTAGCTGAGTTACTGAAGAAGACAAGTAAGGGACTCGTGTTTATAGGTGACGGGATGACAGACATGGAGGCCAGTCCACCTGCTGTAAGTGTACAATTTGTTTGTTTGAATGGTATTTTGTCAGTTTTAGCACATGTTAGGCCATATATGATGGTCGATTTTTAGCCGTCAAGCTATTCAACTCCTCCCTCATATCCCAGAAACTATAAGAAAGAATTCAGTGAAACTTCACACATGTATGCAATTTGTAAGAGGAACTCATACGAACAAGTGCCTATAATGTAATGCAGATGTGCCTATATGACAAATACATTTTACTTACACGCAAATTAAAATACCTGTATTTGAATAGGCATCAAATGGTAACTCTTATTCAGTTCAATTCAAAACAGCGGCAATGACAAACAGAATATTGTAGACATGTTACCAGACAGACTGTAGACTGACAATAGTTTTCAGCAATGCTTAATTAAAATAAGTATACCTGATTTTAAGCTGGTTTACACATTGTCTAAAAAATTATGTAAAATATGCATTATTTGGTGGAATAAGGCCTTTATGACAACACATTAATGTTTTATTGGATGTAATAATGGCCAGCCATCACTGAAATGCGAATAAGTATCTTACAGTAATATACATGTTCAGGCCCATTCCAACACAAGTTTAAATAGTGCTGGTATTTTATTGTATAAACATTATCTTGAAAGAAATTTCATTGAAATCCCTGGAAATAAATGAGTCAACCTTATTATGAAGACATAAAGCTTTTATGTTTTGTTTTTTTCACTGTCGCGGGTGCTCAGAGTATAAGAGTGTCCTTACATGCAAAAAGAGCCACTTCGCACCAATAAGATTTGGCCTCTGGGTCATCTGTTTTTACAAATAAAGGTGAAAAAAGAAACAGTTTTGACTAATTTTTCAAAACCAGCTGTGTAAAACTCGGATGCATGTTTTTCTGGTAAATACGCATGAGGTAATTCTAATTTTGGTTAAATTCAAGGTGACCTGGGAAAGTATTAAACCTTTCTTCTACCAAGCTTATGGGATGAGTTTGACCCCAGCTGGTGGCAAGTCTCAAGGGATGTCTTCCTCATGCCATCCTTCATCCTCCAAGAATACATGTAAAAGCCTGTCTGTTTTTACCAAAATATTAACAATGATCATTTTTGCAGGACTGCTTCATTGGTTATGGTGGCAATGTGGTACGAGAGAAGGTCAAGGAGAAAGCTGTTTGGTATATTACAGACTTTGGTGAGCTCACTCAGTTACTCAGGAACCACAGAAGCTGACCCTCTGGAAATGTTGCACATGAGCAGGTCAAGGAGAAAGCAGACGATATTGCAGACTTAAGGGGTGTTATAGAAACGGGATGGGTGGCATTGATGTATGAGGGCAGGTCAAGGAGAAAGCTGTTTGTCAAGTTCGGTATTTTACTGACTTAGTGAGCTTACAGTTAATACTCGGGGAAGACAGAAACTTACCTGTTGGCCATGTTATATGAATTTTACAGAGCTGTAGATAAGCGGAGTATTTTACTCGTACCTTTTTTACAAAAAAAAAAAGAGTTTTTAAAAATTGTGAGTATCATTACTCATCAACTTACTATAAATACTCATACCTTTTAAAAATCACGAGTATTATATTTCCATGTATTGCCCTGTGGAAGAGTTTATTCGGATATTCCATATTTACATTATGAAAATTGTCCAAGCTTGTGTCTAATATTAAGGTCATACAGTGTTTCTTTTGGTTTAACTTAGCTTCCATTTAATCAGATAATTGTTTCTTTTAAAATGTGTAAATTGTGAAAGCATGAACTATTTAAAGAAATTGTTTACTCTGAACAAGTTCCTTTTACTCATTATCCCCCGCTGCCACAGGCGGAAGGGGGATATAGTAATACCCTTCATCCATCCGTCAGTCTGTACATCCGTCCTTACGTCCCATTTCGTGTCCGCTCAATAACTCTTAAAACTACTAACAGGACTGCAATCAAACTTCACGCAATGATAGAGGGCAATGAGACGATGTGCAGAGCGCAAGAACCATAACTCTGCTCCATAACATGAAAACTACAAATTGGACTGCAATCACAATGATAGTAGGCTATGAGAGTATGTGCAGAATGCAGGAACCATAACCCTGTCTTCATTTAATTGAGTAATTGCCCTTTGTAATTTTATACTTATAATTTGTGTCCGCTCTATAACTCGAAAACTCCTAATAGGACTGCAATGAAATTTCATGCAATGATAGAGCGCAGTGAGAGGATGTGCGGAGTGCAAGAACCATAACTCTGCTCTCAATTAATTTAGAGTTATTGCCCTTTGTAATTTTATACGTATAATTTGTGTCAGCTCAATAACTCAAAAACTACTAGAGATTGCAACAAAATTTCACACAATGATAGAGGGTCATGAGAGGACATGCAGAGCGAAAGAACCATAAGTCTGCTTTCAATTAAATTAGGAGTTATTGCCCTTTGTAATTTTGTACTTACAATTCGTGTCTGCTTCATAACTCGAAAACTTATTGTGGGACTGCAATGGAATTTCACACAATGATAGAGGGCAATGAGAGAAAGTGCAGAGTGCAAGAACCATAACTCTGTCTTCATGGACTATAGAGTTATTGGCCTTCGTAATTTATACTTATAATTCTTGTCCGGAGCACAACTCAAAAACTACTAGACTGGAATGATATGTCACACAATGATAGAGGGCAAGTAGATGAAGTGAAGATTGCAATAACCATAACTCGATCTTCATGGACTATAGAGTTATTGGCCTTTGTAATTCTATACTTAAATTCTTGTCCGAAGCATAGCTCCCAAAAGTACTAATGTATCTGCAATGAAACACAATGACAGAGAGCAATAAGTGGATGTGGAGAATGCAACAACCATAACTATATGTTTATTTAAATAAGAGTTATTTTATACTTATTATTCTTGACGGGTGCATACCTTAAAAACTGCTAATGGGACTGGAATGAAATTTCACACAATGATAGAGGGCAATGAGAGGAAGTGCCGAGTGCAGTAACAATAACTCGTATCAGATTGAAATTAGAATTACTGCCTTTTGTAGTGTTATACTTGCATTTTTTGTTCATTTTACTTTCTGCTTTATGTGCAGTGGTAAAACTTCCTTTAAACAAAGCATCTCCGTGGCCGAATGGTTAACGAGGTTGCGTTGTAAACCTTCACCTCTCACCGCTGTGGGTTCGAATCACACTTGTGAGGAAGTGTCGATTCTTACGGATGGCGGGAGGTGTACAGTATTGGTTCTACCCAGGAAAAGTGGGTGGTCTGCCTCCACCACCAATAAATCGACCGTCATATATAACCTTACATGTGCTGAAAATGACGTAAAACACCATACAAACAAATCCTTTAAACAAAGCACCCAATCATGGGCTCTACAGCTACATAGGAAAAACACTGCGGCGGGGCATGACCGTCTCTCAGACTGCTTCTTGTTCATTTTGAATCTGATGAGTAAATAATCTGATAACTTATTGCAGTCAAAAATTATCTACAGCTCTGATTAAAGAAGAAAGTATATTATAGGGAAACTTGACATGCTGGCAACGTTGTACAAGAGTCGGTCAATGAGAAAACAGTTTGGTATATTATAGACTTTTAGGGGCATAAAGAAACAAGACATAATGTTTTAATTATTGTTATTTTTTTAAAAATAAACCTATATTTATATTTATCTGTTTAGTCTGGTAAAAGTTTTATTTTTATACACCCACAAATGCTTCTGTTCGTGATGCTGATATTAAACGGAACAGAAACTATTATGCATATGCACGATAACCAATGCCGTGATTGTTTATCGATAAATTATTAGTACTGCATATTCTTAGCTTTATTGGCCAAATAACTTCAGTTAACAATTTCCGATTGTCACCAAATTTAATTTGAAGGTTTGTTTCAATTACCGTAATTTTGGACAAGTTCGGCAATAAGCATAAGTGAGTCACGGGTTATTCAGCTGGTTTGCACAACTTCAATATTTGGAATCTGATTTCCACTAAATTTATGAACAAAATTGACACGTGTTGTGGAGTTATTTCCCTCGATTAAGGAAATTTCAGCTGGTTTGCTCAATAACTTACGTAAACGACTTATGGCTTCCATCAAATTTGATTTGAAGGTTAGTTTTAACAAGATTGTTGAGGAGTTAGTCAATGCACATAATTGATGCATGCGTTACAATATTTCTGAACTTGATCATGTGAAAATAGGGGCTTTTTTTTTTTACATGATAACTGTAAATGGCTTCTGACATTCACCAAAATTTGATTTGAAAAAAAATAATTAAAAAAAAGGTCTTGGAAGAGTGACAAAAAGTAAAATTGGTGCATACGTAACAGAGTTGTTGCCCTTGGTTATGTTGTGATTATGGGAATTTCGGGATAAGTAAAACATGATTGATGGAAGAAAGAATGGAAAAAGCGGCGACTGTATGATCCCCAAATTTTTCTCGGAGCATAACAAGTGTGGCCCTGTAAAGATTTTATTCCTTTCTGACATATATCTTTCAGTTTTAACAAATGAAATGAGGTTTTGCGTCCCATTAGATGATACATCTCAATAGATGATTATGGCACAGCAACCTAAGAGGGATATGAGATTAAGGATAAAGTTTCCCATCAGACATGCCTCCATCTGGGAACAAACCCACATGAGGCAGAGGTCTGTAACTCTAACTCCAAAGCTTTATCCACAGAGCTACTGAGGGCTTCACCTTTTAACTCTTTAACACTCAGTCATGAGAGCACCTTAAAGCAGAAATTTGTCTTAAATCAACAAATCCGCTTTTCATATGTTTTTAAGTATTAAATATCATTATAAATTCGATTTTTACTATGCTATTGATGTATATTTAGTGAAAATATGTTTTTAAAGATAAAAACCGAAAAGACGAACAGGCTTCGCTAAAAAATTGAAAAAAAATCAAAGGGGGAAAACTCTTCCTCGTAAAACCGGAAGTGACGTCATTGGGAACAAAACGAAACCATTTGTACATAGTGAAAGCACGCAAAAACAGTATAGTGTGGCAGAGGTCTGTAACTCTAACTCCAAAGCTTTATCCACAGAGCTACCGAGGGCTTCACCTTTTAACTCTTTAACACTCAGTCATGAGAGCACCTTAAGGATCCTGGTCCACTGTTTACTGTTACAAAAATGGTACTGTAGAGTATTGTTTACAAATGGTTATTTGCAGATTTAAAGATGAAATTTGTCCTAAATCAACAAATCCGTTGTTGATATGTTTTTAATTATTAAATATCATTATAAATACGATGTTTACTATGCTATTGATGTATGTTTAGTGAAAATATGTTTTTAAAGATAAAAACCGAAAAGACTAAACAGGCTTCGCTAAAAAATTGAAAAAAAATCAAAGGGGGAAAACTCTTCCTCGTAAAACCGGAAGTGACGTCATTGGGAACAAAACGAAACCATTTGTACATAGGGAAAGCACGCAAAAACAGTATAGTGTGTGTGAAAATGTCGGAATTAAGCGACTATGATGCTGAGTCAGATGAAATGCCCATGATAACTTACGATTTTGAGCCATAATTCGTGTCTGAGGATGAAAATACCTCGGATTCATCAACCGATGAGGAAGTTGAACGCGGTGCAGGTGCAAATGA
This sequence comes from Cyrtodaria siliqua, assembly GCA_037043455.1. Lineage (NCBI taxonomy): Eukaryota > Metazoa > Mollusca > Bivalvia > Adapedonta > Hiatellidae > Cyrtodaria > Cyrtodaria siliqua. The sequence continues at coordinate 66,242 of JAWPHD010009742.1, read as the reverse complement.
AGAGCTTGGTCGTGTTGGAATTGTTTTCATCGAAATTCTGACTGTAAGTCACCAGCAACGCTGCAATATCTCGGTACATTTACACTAAGCTCGAAATGCAGTATATTCCGAATGAATGAACATGGTCTAATACTTGAACATTAATACGAGCGTCAGATTAAGGACTTTATTTTTGCCGAAAAGTAGACATTGAAAAAATATATTTAGAGTCTAGTTAGTATAATTGATAAATAAATAAATAAAACAGCATATAATTTCTATAGTATTCTATATACCATAAGTCCCCGCCGCCTCCAAACACTCTATAGTGGTGTATGCGATTCGGATTAGCAGTATGACACGCTTTCTCCACGTGGCCCCAACTAACAATATACCACACACCGACTAATCAACTATTGCGGTGCCCTATTGAAGTACAGCCTAATCAGGGTACAAAAGCACGCACAATTTAGGGAAACGTAGTTTTATGATATGCCTACATTTCCTGTATATTGCAATGTCGTGAGCGGTCCAATACCGCCGCGGCAAGCCGCGTATTGCACAAGACGGATATATGATGCGTGAGAAACTAGTTCATCGTGCACGAAGAGCGAAAAATACTATGATCTAAATAATATAGTCAAATGTATTATGAGCACGACATTATGTATTATGTACATGTAGAGATCGAAAAAACAGACCTAACAGATCAAATTTTTGATTTAGAATATAAAGTATATATATATGCTTGTAAAGCACTTAGTTTACTTACTGCATGAGGTAAAAGCCGTTATTTACTGAACTAATATAATAGCTAGTAACATTATCAATTTTCTGCCTTTTAATAGACATCCATGAAACATTTTGTCATTATTTTCAAATCCAGAGACCGATATATAACTATATAAATCTATAACACTATTGGAAGAAGAAGGTGTATAATTTAAAAAAAAAAAAATACTACAAAATATATATTGAAACAACGACAGTGTTTATTTCACCGAATTCATTTACATTTATATGCTAAACCTTTTTAGCAATCTTTTGAAAAAGACGGCTACATTATATTAGCGCCGTTCACGTAAGACGCATGCATCTAATTCAACAGCTAAACAATCACGATGTACAGATCTAAGACTATATACCTTTCTACAATTTATCATACACATACCCGAGGAATTGCGAAGATAACTGAACAAAAACTTCTATCCTACCTCATTTAATAATTTCTTCCTCAACGCTGGTCGAATCGGCGAATAAAACTTGCTCGGAGACGGCGGGGTTAGGCACTTCTCATTTTTGTAAGAAAATATTGTTGGTATCGCTGTTGTTTTTAATATGCATCTCCGTTTGTCCTCCAAATTCAATGAAAATGAAACCAAAGGATAGACTTCCCACGGATCCAACTCAAAGTGTTTACTACAAACTCGCGCGTCTTTCGAAGGTTCCCATTTTTTGACGCGACGGGCGATTTTCGTCGACAGCGGTCCACCCACACTTCAAATCTTAATCTATCATATATTAGGAAAACAAAAGAAACTGATGTTATTAGATTGTCCTTTTTTATGCACACTTTGACACCCAGCTACAGCACACGGCATTTTTAACACGTACCATAAAACGTAATGCTACATAGACAATACTATACAACTCAATGCGACACCGCTAATCGTTTGGTACCAATGACGTCACAGGATCACGCGACACTTACCTGTCTTCAAAAAGGGCGAAACTCGAAGCGTGTGCGCTATGAGATAAAATTGGCTTCTGTGAGAAAACGGGACAACCAATAAGTGTAATATTTGAACAGATTGTATATTATATACATATATTTCAGAATATATGCTCAAAAGACACGCTATATTTCACCTTTAAGGATTTTACATACTCCATTTATATCGCCTATATTTTTAGAAAGCTATAGGGATCACAGCGTCATTAACTTTCCTTCAAAGGAATTCTTCTCCGTTTGGTCAATTTTGATCCTTAAGTCAAATGTGTTAAAATTAGGTCAACGTGACATCCAAGATGGTCACCATACAAGGTCGAAATCTTAAAAAATCTGCTATAGAAGTTTTTCGTTATAAATGATTGCCAACTCATTCACTATCAAAATTGTTTAAATGAAGTCCCTGGGGTAAAAAAAACGGCCACGATGCAGCATAAGCTTATGGTCCCAGGGCTTTCCACAGCCCTTTAAGATGTGACGTTACCGTGATGCCTTCACTTCAGGAAGTGACCTGCCGCCACGCCCTAATATAGCCGCTATGTCTCAAATTAGTTGCCGCGATGCCGTAATCTGATCAACATTTCAACTTTCCCCATGGCTTACTTAGAAAAGCTGATTACCTTTACTGTTCCCTTAATCCCTAAATAACAACTGATGACTGTCATTTTTCCTTCGGGGCAATCAAGATATACAAAAAATCTCTTTTTTTCAATCGACATTAAAAGAAATTCGGGATGTGGGAAAACCACCCACACTTTCCGTGCCCATTCCCCTTCCAATGCAAAAATGCCACCACTCCTTAAAAAAATCCTGGGGAAAGCCCTGGGTCCTCAACCAAGTTTAATTGTAGCTTTCCTTGTGGTCACAGTTTGAAGTAGAATGTTTAATGGCATATTGGAAAATCTTTAACAAAAAATCTGTCCTTTAATACCAGACCTCTGTTATCTGACCCATTTTTGTTCCTGTTGCACGTGTCTACAACTGACTTTGTCGACACAACGCACCATCACATAATTTCATCTGGCCTTTGGCCTTTGTCCAGAAGAGCTAAAAATGAGTCGATACAATTATAAAAATTAACATAATCTATTTATTATTAAAGTGTTTTACACTGGAAAGCAAATCACACAAATCTTACAAAATATTATCTCTCATCATCTCTTTTTTTGTCTGTGTCTGATGTTTTACGGCTTATAAATTCCAATGGTTCTTCTTGATCCACCGGCTCATTGCCCCACATGGGTGGATACTCAAAATCAGGGTCCTCTAATACACCATCAACAAGTGGATATATTGTAGCTAGAACCTTTGTCCGTATACGCTGGTTCATCTATTAATAGAACATAAAACATAAAGGATGGAGGGCCTATTTGAATAAATAACAACTAAAAACTAGAACTATCACTGAAGGTGATAAATAACCCCGCTTTTTTGCTATAGCCGATGATGGGCAAAATCAAGAATAGTAAATGTCTGTTAGTTTTTTAATGTGAAAGAAAAGGTCCATAATTCTGTGGAAAACAAGAGGTCAATGACCTTGAAGCTCTACTGATAGATTTTTGATAGCTAGGTCAACATTCCTGTGAAGTTTCATGACAATCCATCAAGTAGTTTCATAGGAGTAGTCGCTACAAGTTTTCATTATATAACTCTATGTAAACAAAGATGGCCATGTTTAATGTCAAATAATTTTTGACAAGCATCAAAATCATGTCATACTGATCATTTTAGAAAAAGTAGTACTCGCTACAAATTTATTTATTTTAAATCTATTTTAAGCCGTGGCGGCCATTTTGAATTTCCGGTCAGCCTGAAACTTTTCTAGGATCAACTAGACATCAAGTGCAACATTCCTGTGAAGTTTAATGAACATCCGTAAAGTAGTTTCAGAAGAGTAGTCGCTACAAGTTTTTACTATATAACTCTATGTAAACAAAGATGGCCACTGGCAGCCATGTTTAACGTTGAATCAAAATAGTGTTCGACTAGGATCAACATCATGTCATGCTGATCATTTTAGAAAACGTCCCATATCAATATCACTTATAGTTTTCAAGAAGTAGTCGCTAAAAGCTCATTTTTTAAAAATCTATTTTTAGCTCTACTGATCAGAGATCAGCAGAGCTTATGCCGTGGTGCGGCGTCCGTCGTCCGTCCGTCTGTTAACTTTTATTTGTAGCGACTACTCCTCTGAAACTACTGGATGGATATTCATAAAACTTTACAAAAATGTTGCCCATGAAGTCTAGTTGATCCTAGCAAAAATTCATGTTGATGTGAAATCCAAGATGGCCGCCAAAGCTAAAAATAGATTTTTTAAATACAAGTTTGTAGCGACTACTTCTTGAAAACTATAAGTGATATTGATATGGGACTTTTTCTAAAATGATCAGCATGACATGATGTTGGTCCTTGTCGAAAATCGTTTTGATTTGACGATAAACATGGCTGCTAGCGGCCATCTTTGTTTACATAGAGTTATATAATGAAAACTTGTAGCGACTACTCCTCTGAAACTACTTGACGGATTTTCATGAAACTTCACAGGAATGTTGCTCTTGATGTCTAATTGATCCTAGCAAAATTTCAGGTCGGCCGGAAATTCAAGATGGCCGCCACGGCTAAAAATAAATTTTCAAAATACAAGTTTGTAGCGACTACTTCTTGAAAACTGTAAGTGATATTGATATGGGACTTTTTCTAAAATGATCAGCATGACATGATGTTGGTCCTTATCAAAAATTGTTTTGATTCGACGTTAAACGTGGCTGCCAGTGGCCATCTTTGTTTACATAGTCATATTGTAAAAACTTGTAGCGACTACTTCTCTAAAACTACTTGGCGGATTTTTATGAAACTTTACAGGAATGTTGCTCTTAATGTCTAATTGATCCTAGCAAAATTTCAGATCGGCCAGAAATTCAAGATGGCTGCCACAGTTAAAAATAGATTTTTAAAAAATAAGTTTGTAGCGACTACTTCTTGAAAACTATAAGTGATATTGATATGGGACTTTTTCTAAAATGATCAGCATGACATGATGGTTATCCGAGTCGAACATTATTTTGATTCGACATTAAACATGGCTGCCAGTGGCCATCTTTGTTTACATAGAGTTATATAATGAAAACTTGTAGCGACTACTCCTCTGAAACTACTTGACGGATTTTCATGAAACTTCACAGGAATGTTGCTCTTGATGTCTTATTGATCCTAGCAAAATTTCAGGTCGGCCGTAAATTCAAGATGGCCGCCACGGCTAAAAATAATTTTTCAAAATACAAGTTTGTAGCGACTACTTCTTGAAAACTATAAGTGATATTGATATGGGACTTTTTCTAAAATGATCAGCATGACATGATGTTGGTCCTTGTCAAAAATCGTTTTGATTCAACGTTAAACATGGCTGCCAGCGGCCATCATTGTTTACATACAGTTATATAGTAAAAACTTGTAGCGACTACTTCTCTGAAACTACTTGACGGATTTTCATGAAACTTCACAGAAATGTTGCTCTTGATGTCTAATTGATCCTAGCTAAATTTCAGGTCGGCCGGAAATTCAAGATGGCCACCATGGCTAAAAATAGATTTTCATCCAAGTTTGTAGCGACTACTTCTTGAAAACTATAAGTGATATTGATATGGGACTTTTTCTAAAATGATCAGCATGACATGATGTTGGTCCTTATCAAAAATCGTTTTGATTCGACGTTAAACGTGGCTGCCAGCGGCCATCTTTGTTTACATAGAGTTATATAATGAAAACTTGTAGCGACTACTCCTCTGAAACTACTTGACGGATTTTCATGAAACTTCACAAAAATGTTGCTCTTGATGTCTAATTGATCCTAGCAAAATTTCAGGTCGGCCGGAAATTCAAGATGGCCGCCATGGCTAAAAATAGATTTTCAAAATACAAGTTTGTAGCGACTACTTCTTGAAAACTATAAGTGATATTGATATGAAACTTTTTCTAAAATGATCAGCATGACATGATGTTGATCCTTGTCGAAAATCGTTTTGATTCGACGTTAAACATGGCTGCCAGTGGCCATCTTTGTTTACATAGAGTTATATAGTAAAAACTTGTAGCGACTACTCCTCTGAAACTACTTGGCGGATTGTCATGAAACGTTACAGGAATGTTGCTCTTGATGTCTAATTGATTCTAGAAAAATTTCAGGTCGGCCGGAAATTCAAGATGGCCGTCACAGCTAAAAATAGATTTTTAAAAAATAAGTTTGTAGTGACTACTTCTTGAAAACTATAAGTGATATTGATATGGGACTTTTTCTAAAATGATGAGCATGACATGATGTAGATCCTTGTGGAGAATTATTTTGATTCGACGTTAAACATGGCTGCCAGTGGCCATCTTTGGTTACATAGAGTTATATAGTAAAAACTTGTAGCGACTACTCCTCTGAAACTACTTGACGGATGTTCATGAAACTTCACAGGAATGTTGCTCTTGATGTCTAGTTGATCCTAGAAAAATTTCAGGTTGGCCGGAAATTCAAGATGGCCGCCACAGTTAAAAATAGATTTTTAAAAAATAAGTTTGTAGCGACTACTTCTTGAAAACTATAAGAGATATTGATATGGGACTTTTTCTAAAATGATCAGCATGACATGATGGTTATCCGAGTCGAACATTATTTTGATTCAATGTTAAACATGGCTGTCAGTGGCCATCTTTGTTTACATAGAGTTATATAATGAAAACTTGTAGCGACTACTCCTCTGAAACTACTTGACGGATTTTCATGAAACTTCACAGGAATGTTGCTCTTGATGTCTAATTGATCCTAGCAAAATTTCAGGTCGGCCTGAAATTCAAAATGGCCACCACAGCTAAAAATAGATTTTCAAAAAAACAGTTTGTAGCGACTACTTCCTGAAATCAAAATAGATCAGTAGAGCTTCAAGGTCATTGACCTCTTGTTAGCTGTGGTGGCCATCTTGAATTTCTGGCCGACCTGAATTTTTGCTAGGATCAATAAGACATCAAGAGCAATAATCCTGTAAAGTTTCAATAAAATCTGCCAAGTAGTTTCAGAGGAGTAGTCGCTACAAGTTTTTACTATATAACTCTATGTAAACAAAGATGGCCGCTGGCAGCCATGTTTAACTTCAAATCAAAACGATTTTCGACAAGGACCAACATCATGTCATGCTGATCATTTTAGAAAAAGTCCTATATCAATATCACTTAGTTTTCAAGAAGTAGTTGCTACAAACTTGTATTTTAAAAAGCTATTTTTAGCTTTGGCGGCCATCTTGGATTTCACATCAACATGAATTTTTGCTAGGATCAACTAGACTTCAAGGGCAACATTTCTGTAAAGTTTCATAAATATCCATCCTGTAGTTTCAGAGGAGTAGTCGCTACAAATAAAAGTTTACGGACAGACAGACGGACGGACGGACGCCGCACCACGGCATAAGCTCTGCTGATCTCTGATCAGTCGAGCTAAAAATTGCAGAATCGAAAAACCAGTAATAACTATTATGGAGTGAAATATTCTATTAAAGTGATATAAAGGGCCATAATTCTGTAATAAATGATAATAAATGGGTGATGTAGAGGGACATAAGGTCATCAGTTGTTATGAGTATATGAAGTTTGGGAACAATCCATTCAAAAGTGTTGAAGATATGGAAGTATTAAAAATGTGTTACAAAAATGTGTCACGGGATGGCTCATGAGATGTTGGGGACAACGTGATACCTGTATAGCCCCATCTTCACTTCCCCAACCTGATTCCAATATAGCCCCACTTCACTTTGTGAAAGCCGGGGTATAAAAAGATAACATAAAAAAATTTTGGTATGATGGTAAATAATTGTTTAATATTTAAACAGAATATTAATTTGATGAAATTTGATGATTGTGAAAGAAGCTGAAAATATTCATTAGTACTAGCGAGATCTCCTTCAAATCCAGTCCTTTGAAAATTTGTTTGTGAAAATGCTACCAACAGTTAAAAAAAGCATTTAATTAGGTTAGTGCAATACTGTTGTAACTACATATAAAACAAGAGCACCAAGAACTGCAGGGCAATCTTTAGTCCCCCACCGGCCCAGACAAACATTTCCAGACATTTTCTATGATGGAGGTCAAAAATCAAGGTCAAGGTCACAATGACCTTATTTTGGTACATGACACACCGCTATCCCAAGATGTATTAACATACCAAGTTTGGTATCTCTAAGTGTTATAGTATTGAAAAAATGGTCCGGACAAGCATTTTCTATGACAGAGGTCACAGGTCAAGGTCACAATGACCTTATTTTGGTATGGGACACACTGCTATCCCAAGATGTATTCAAATACCAAGTTTGGTATCTCTGTTATAGTATTAAAAACGGTCCGCACAAGCATTTTTTTTGACAGAGGTCACAGGTCAAGGTCACAGTGACCTTATTTTGGTATGCGACAGACCACTATCCCAAGATGTATCCACATACCAAGTTTGGTATCTCAAAGTCTTGTAGTATTGAAATAATGGCCCGGACAAGCATTTCGGAAGGACGGACGGACAGACGGACAGGATGCAAACCTATATTCACCGCCACCCCCACCCCGGAACCGGTGGGGGACTAATAAAGATGAAGATTCAACAGTGATGCGTTCCAATGACATCCATTAAGGGCCTCAGGGAATCAGAAGCACCACCTGCAAATTTACCTGTAACTGAAAGACCAGGTCAGTACCAGTCTCTGTGAGGGGTGTCTCTGGCATGATGATGTTGTCTTCACTGAGCATGATTCCCTGTAGTGAGGTAAGTAATGTAGATAGTAATGTAAAGTAGATATATAATTTCAGTATAATAACATAACATGGTATACAACCATGTATATGAATATGGCATGCTAATCAAATACTAAGGATAACACAAAAAAGAGAATGTGAATTCTCTTATTTCCATTGTGGTCCTTTTGGGCTATTGGTACTTTGCGAAACGGAACGGAACGAAACGAAACGGAACGAGGGGCACAATATGGGGGAATTAAAAAATTAAATTTAAATTTTAAAAATCAATATATAATAGTAAAATACACGAACCCTGTATAAACATCAGTTGTCGAATGATGTATAATGTCCGAAGAAACTCATGATGCGCAAAACATCAAGTATATAACGTGTTAAAATCTTGTTTCGTTCCGTTACGCAAAGTACCATTACCCACACGGGTATTGGTATTTTGCGAAACGGAACGAAACAAAAATTTAAATGGGTAAGATATATCGTTGAAAAGGAATCAAACCCTATATTTTCTTTGATATACATTCATAGTAGTTAAAAGCATAACACTGCATGACTATAAATGCATACATCACACTAGTATTTGGACCAGAGCAACCTTATATGATGTACCGGATATATATAAAGTCTTGTAAACATATTAAGCTGTCGAATGATGTATAATGTCTGATGAAACTCATGATACGCAAAACCAAAATATAAAGAAATGAAATATATTTTGTATTGTTTCGTTCCGTTACGCAAAGTACCAATACCCACACTGGTATTGGTACTTTGCGAAACGGAACGAAACGAGAAAACTTTTATTTATTTACATGAAATATGTCAGGAATTCATATTTAATAATCGTTTATGTTTGCATGTACGTAACAATAGTGCTCGAGCTTGGATCTGCAAGTCGTTATTTTTCAAGTAATTGGCGACAGCTTAACAAAGCCATAACCGGAAATTACTGGTACCAAGTAACACACTATAACAATGTACATACCTGCGTACCTTACCTTCATATATACATGTACCTTCATAAGATACCTCGACATGCAATAGAGCTGGATATATCGAATAATCATTGATGGCTGTATATATGTATGTATAATTGCCGAGCCTGGATCTGTAAGTCGCCTTTTTTATGTTTTGAGATTATAGGAAAATTTGTATGTTTGTGAAGGGAATACATTTTGCACATATTCTTGCATGTAACTGCGTGTAATAAAATTTGATTCTCCTTCTAACTATTTTTTTAAATTTGTTGTCGGCATCTTCAATTACATAAAACACATATGTAACCTTTTCGCTCTCGTTTCGTTCCGTTTCGCAAAGTACCAATACCTGTGTTGGTATTGGTACTTTGCGAAACGGAACGAAACGAGAGAACTTTAATTTATTTACATAAAATATTTCAGGAATTCATATCTAGTAATCGTTTATGCTTGCATGTACAATGATGGCTGTAGTGGTCAGCATCTTCAATTACATAATACATATTAGCCTTTTCTCTCTCGTTTCGTTCCGTTTCGCAAAGTACCAATACCCACACAGGTATTGGTACTTTGTGAAACGGAACGAAACGAGAGAATTTTAATGTATTTACATAAAATATTTCAGGAATTCATATCTAACTAGAACTATCACCACTGTGATGAGAATACCCCCGTTCGCACAAAAGGGGCCATAACTCCGCCAAATATTCGTATAGTGTAATCAAAATCACACTTCACTTGTATTTCATCATAATACATGTGTACCAAAAATAAATTCAATCCATTAACCCATTAAAGAGTTATCGAAGTGCACAGACGGACGGACGAACGAACGAATGTACAAGGTGACTCCTATATACCCCCTCCTAAACTTCGTTTACGGGGGTATAATAATCGTTTATGCTTGCATGTACAATTTAATGGTTGTAGTTGTCAGCATCTTCAATTACATAATACATATTAGCATTTTCTCTCTCGTTTCGTTCCGTTTCGCAAAGTACCAATACCCACACAGGTATTGGTACTTTGCGAAACGGAACGAAACGAGAGAATTTTAATGTATTTACATAAAATATTTCAGGAATTCATATCTAACTAGAACTATCACCACTGTGATGAGAATACCCCCGTTCGCACAAAAGGGGCCATAACTCCGCCAAATATTCGTATAGTGTAATCAAAATCGCACTTCACTTGTATTTCATCATAATACATGTGTACCAAAAATAAATTCAATCCATTAACCCATTAAAGAGTTATCGAAGTGCACGGACGGACGGACGAACGAACGAATGTACAAGGTGACTCCTATATACCCCCTCCTAAACTTCGTTTACGGGGGTATAATAATCGTTTATGCTTGCATGTACAATTTAATGGCTGTAGTGGTCAGCATCTTCAATTACATAATACATATTAGCCTTTTCTCTCTCGTTTCGTTCCGTTTCGCAAAGTACCAATACCCACACAGGTATTGGTACTTTGCGAAACGGAACGAAACGAGAGAATTTTAATGTATTTACATAAAATATTTCAGGAATTCATATCTAACTAGAACTATCACCACTGTGATGAGAATACCCCCGTTCGCACAAAAGGGGCCATAACTCCGCCAAATATTCGTATAGTGTAATCAAAATCGCACTTCACTTGTATTTCATCATAATACATGTGTACCAAAAATAAATTCAATCCATTAACCCATTAAAGAGTTATCGAAGTGCACGGACGGACGGACGAACGAACGAATGTACAAGGTGACTCCTATATACCCCCTCCTAAACTTCGTTTACGGGGGTATAATAATCGTTTATGCTTGCATGTACAATTTAATGGTTGTAGTTGTCAGCATCTTCAATTACATAATACATATTAGCATTTTCTCTCTCGTTTCGTTCCGTTTCGCAAAGTACCAATACCCACACAGGTATTGGTACTTTGCGAAACGGAACGAAACGAGAGAATTTTAATGTATTTACATAAAATATTTCAGGAATTCATATCTAACTAGAACTATCACCACTGTGATGAGAATACCCCCGTTCGCACAAAAGGGGCCATAACTCTGCCAAATATTCGTATAGTGTAATCAAAATCGCACTTCACTTGTATTTCATCATAATACATGTGTACCAAAAATAAATTCAATCCATTAACCCATTAAAGAGTTATCGAAGTGCACGGACGGACGGACGAACGAACGAATGTACAAGGTGACTCCTATATACCCCCTCCTAAACTTCGTTTACGGGGGTATAATAATCGTTTATGCTTGCATGTACAATTTAATGGTTGTAGTTGTCAGCATCTTCAATTACATAATACATATTAGCATTTTCTCTCTCGTTTCGTTCCGTTTTGCAAAGTACCAATACCAACACAGGTATTGGTACTTTGCGAAACGGAATGAAACGAGATAATTTTAATTTATTTACATTAAATATTTCAGGGATTCATATCTAATAATCGTTTATGCTTGCATGTACAATACTGGTTGTAGTTGTCAGCATCTTTAATTACATAATACATATTAGCCTTTTCTCTCTCGTTTCGTTCCGTTTAGCAAAATACCAATACCCACACAGGTATTGGTACTTTGCGAAACGGAACGAAACGAGAGAATTTTATTTTTTTTACACGAAATATTTCAGGAATATCGGATAATCATTTATGTGTGCGTGTGTTCGTATAACTGTCGAGCTTGGATCTGCAAGTTATCTTTTTATGTGTGAAGATTACAGGAGAATTTGTATCTTCGTGAAGGGAATACTTTTCGCATATTTCCATGCATCTAACTGCTTGTAATGAAATTTTATTCTCCTTCTATTTATTTTTTCATTGTTACTTGTCAGCATCTTGAATTACATAATACATATATAACCAAATTAGCTTTTCCTATCTCGTTTCGTTCCGTTTCGCAAAGTACCAATACCCGCAAAGTACCAATACCCACACGGGTATTGGTACTTTGCGAAACGGAACGAAACGAGAGAATTTTAATATATTTACATGACATTTTTCAAGTATCTGATAATCGTTTATGCTTGCCTGTACAATAATGGTTGAGCCTGGATCTGTAAGTCGTTGTTTTTCAAGTAATTGACGACAGCTTAACAAAGCCATAACCGGAAATTACTGGTACCATGCAACACACTGTAATCATGTACATACACACGTACCTTCATATATAATGTACATGTACAATTCATAAGATACCTCGGCATGCAATAGATCATGCACATATCGAATAATCATTTATGGTTGTATGTATGTATAATTGCCGAGCCTGGATCTGCAAGTCGCCTTTTTATGTTTAGAGATGCTAGGAGAATTTGTATGTTTTTGAAGGGAATACTTTTTGCATATTTCCTTGCATGTTACTGCGTGATATTAAATTTGATTCTCCTTCTATCTATTTTGTTTAATTTGTAGTTGTCAGCATCTTCAATTACATAATACAGACATATATATGATATATAAAACAAAATTAGCCTTTCCTCTCTCGTTTCGTTCCGTTTCGCAAACTACCAATACCCACACAGGTATTGGTACTTTGCGAAACGGAACGAAACGAGAGAATTTTAATTTATTTACATGAAATATTTCATGTTTGTATAATTGTCGAGCTTGGATCAGCAAGTTATCTTTTTATGTGTGGCAATTACAGACTTTGTATGTTCGTGAAGGGAACACTTTTCATATATTTGCTTGCATCCTTTCATATGTAACCGCGTGTAAAGCAATTTGTACCATAACTGAAGCATTTTACTGTTGAAACAAAGCTAGGATATATACAATACCACAATAGTGTTAATGAGGTATAACAAGGGGCGGGCTTGTCTATGTGCTACAACTGAGTGCGTCTATCTAATAATTGCACTGTTTTACTACATGTATATTGATTTTATTTCGAATTTTACATTTTTTTAAATAAACAGCGTTGCCATACTGGACTGTTTTAGAACATGAAAATGAGCAAATGTGTATTTGTATTGTACCATAATAAAAAAAACTTCGGATGATTTCTCAATGGAAGTTGACAGTATAGTGTTTTGGGTTGCATTATGACATGGACATGAACCAAAAAATATAAATGGACATCGACCTTCCATTTGCCATACTGGACTGTTTAGGACATGAAAATGAGTAAATGATTATTTGTAGTGTACTATAATAAAAAAAACTTTGGATGATTTCCCAATGATTAATTGACGGTACAGTGTTTTGGGTTGCATTAGGACATGGACATGAGCCAAACAATATATATGGAAATCGACCTTACATTTGAAAAACTTTACTACCTTCTATTTAAGTTTCCCAGATTTTGGAAATAAAAGTAATTAAAAAGTATTTAATTCTAAAAAAAACACAAAATTAAATAAATTAAAACTAAGATTCTTACTACCTACTAACTCACTGTAATACATGCATTTTAATAGCCACCTGTTCATGCTGTTGTGAAATTTAATCTAGATCATATTTCATATTTCAAGACACGTGTACTGTGTGACCTTGATAAAAACAGAACAGGGTTGTACCTGTCTTGGTTTGTTGTACTATTTGACCTTTTCAATAATTTTAGGGATTCTATTGGCTTATTGTACAAAACATATATCTCTAGCATTTTCACTCGGTATACAAATTGTACCATATTCATCCATATTAGAGTCAATCTTATGAGAAATTCAAAGTTGAGACAAGCATTCCAGTTAGTACTTTTTGCCCAGATTTCAGCGAATTGCCCTGGTTTCCCCTAATCCATGCATGTAATTATATGACCATTTAATTGACATTAGTTAATCAAAACCTGTTTATTCAGACAAGGTGCAAATTGATATGATCAGTGGCAATGCCTCACCTAACTATGGTCTACCTCACCTAACTATGGTCTAAGAAACTACTGCATGGCTATCCTATCTGCAGATATAAGACTGACCAGATACATGATTTTATAATTTATTTATTCACTTGTTGAAAGATTCAAACAATGATACACATTTGTTTTTGATTTTGTTTTATTCTTTATGAACACAGCACTGTTTTTAAAAGTAATCTTTATATCATAAATTTATCTTAAGGCAGCATAAAGTTACTGGAATATTATAGCTGTAAAAAATATAAAAAGGTTTTATGGATAAAAAACTTTAAGCACATGGTATAAAGTTTTATGGTACATCCAACTTCTTTTGCACGAACACCTTTTGGTCCTTATAAAATCCCTATCTTCATAAGGTATACAATGAATGTGATTGTTTTGAATAATAAAACAAACATGTAAAACTGTATTTTATAGAATTTCCATACTTTACTTAGTCAACTGCTTAGTAAGATATGCAGTAATGCAATTTTAAATGGGATCAAAAACCAGACAAATTAAACAGAAAAATATTATGTCAAAATTATAACATTGGTGGCCTTAAAATGATTGATTTAAAAAAAAGTTTTATCTTTAAAGGCAAGCTGGGTAATGCGTTTTTTAGACAAAGACAATAATGGACAATGGAAAAAAATATATTTAAACAAACTAAAAAACTATGGAGGGGAACTTTTATTCGAATGCAACTGTACTAAAAATGAAATAACCAACATGCTTAAAAATTATACATTTCTATTTGATATTTTAACATCATGGTTAACAATTAAAACAGCAGGTGTTGATCCTTCTGTAATAGATATTAAAACAGAGATTGTCTGGAACAATTTTTTTTTTAAAACTGCAAACAAAACATTTTTCTTTAAAACATAGTTTGAACGCGGTATGTACATGACTTTTACAACCCTCAAACAAGGCAATGGTACATTTTTATAGATCTTCTAAAGATATATAACTTAAAACAATGAGACTTTTTAAATTTTATATGTCTTTAATATCCTGTCTACGCACAACATGCAAACAGAATATGGACGCCCAATTTAACGTTGCAAATAATAAGAACAGCAAAACTATTTTTGATAAAATTACGAAAAAACAAAACAAGCAAATAATTTTTTATACTCACAACAACTAAACAATGATAACCCGAAACCATAGTATCTCAAGAAATCGCTCTTATGAACGATAAACTTCAAAAATTTGAAAATAAATGGAAATTATGTAATAGATAGAGTCTGGTCTCAGCGAGTTGGCTTATTTAAACACCGAGATGGGCGTAGCCCATCGAGGTGTTTAAATAACCAACGAGCTGAGTCAGACTCTATCTTTTTTGTAGCATGGTGTACTTAGTAACACAGTGACGTCATAGTGACCGTACTCTAAATTCCAATATCCGGTAGTTGTAGTACGGTAAATCCACGCCCCTTTAGTTACCCTAAATTAAACGATTTAATGCTCTGCATTCATCAAAGGAAATGTCACCGACCATGCTACAATGTATTTGAATGGGCATGTAATATTTATTTGAAAGGTCATTAAATTGCTTGTATGGGTGGTCATGAAAGGTCATTAAATTGCTTGTATGGGTGGTCATGAAATCCTGAAATATTCTTATATACCACATTCTTGAGTAATGTCACAGACATTTAAAGAAAGGTGAAGTAAATATAAGGGGCCATAACTTTAGTAAAATAAGGCTAGGTGGATGCAGACTTGATCCTGACTTACCAACTTTCATTGTCCAACTTAGCATGAGAGAGAGACAGATTTGCAGAAAAGTGTTTTTATGAAGGTGGAAAAAGGTGGAAAAATATAAGGGGCGATAACTGCCGAAAAATTAGATTAGATGACAACGAAACAATTAGGTTGGATAAAAAAGAGTTGAAGTTGAAGTTGAGCTGTAGTATTGATGTGGAACGTAAACCAAATTTCAAATAATAGTTGGGGACATATTTTGTGAGTAATGAAAGGGTTGTAACTCCCCACAAAATTCACCAAACATATTGAAACTAATAGTTGATATGTAACTGTTGATAATAAAGGAATTTATCACATTTAAATTCAATAGGTGAAAGCACAGGGAAAAATATCTGAAAACTGTCTATATGGACCAATATTTCTTAGTAAAATCGGGCAGTAACTCCTCCAATAATTCATCAAACATATTGAAACTCAAACTTGAACTGTAACTCTACAATATAAAGCTCCATACCAATTTTGATAATCAATAGATGAATGCATGATGCAACAAAGTCCGGAAACTGTATGCGGATATTCTAAGACGAATAAGGGCAATAACTCGTACAAAAATTCCCAAAATGGATTGAAACTGAAACTTGATGGGGTACTAGATCAAAGGTCAATGTCACAGAGATCAGAACATGGCAAACGGTTTCCAATCAATAACTTCATAACCATTTATCCTAGAACCTTAAAACTTCACAGGATGATAGGATTTACAGAGTAGATGACCCTTATCGTATTTAGAGTAAATTGGGCTAAGGTCAAGGTCACAGAGATCTGAAAATGGAAAACAGTTTCCGATCAATAACTTGAGAACCACTAGACCCAGAATGTTGAAAACATCATAGGATGATTGGACATGCAAAGTAGATGACCCTTATTGATTTTGGGTTCAGTCGATCAAGGGTCAATGTCAAAGGGGCCTGAACACGGAAAACAGTTTCTGATCAATTACTTGAGAACTACTTGATCCAGAATGTTGGATGATTGGACATGCCAAGTAGGTGATCCCTATTGTAGCCAACCATCAGTGTCTCTTTTGACTTTCGCTCCTGTTTCCTATTGACTTTCGCTCCTGTCCCGTATTGACTTCTTGCCTATTAATACGACTATGCATTGGGGAAGACAGGCGCTTCTTCTAGTTGTACATGCAACATAAACGATTATAAGATAAGAATTCCTGAAATGTTTCATGTAAATCAATTAAAGTTTTCTCGTTTCGTTCCGTTTCGCAAAGTACCAATACCCGTGTGGGTATTGGTACTTTGCGAAACGGAACGAAACGAGAGAGAGAAAGCTAATTTGAATATTATATAATATAATGTATTATGTAATTCAAAATCCTGACAACTAAAAATTAAAAAAAAAAGTTAGGAGAATCAAATTGCATTGCACACATTTACGTGCAAGGATGCAAGAATGCAAGGAACTATGCGAAAAGTATTCCCTTCACGAACATACAAATTCTCCTGTAATCTTCACACATAAAAAGATAACTTGCATATCCAAGTTGACAGTTATACAACCATGCACACACAAACGATTATTAGATACGAATTCCTGAAATATTTCATGTAAATATATTAAATTTTTCTCGTTCCGTTTCGTTTCGCAAAGTACCAATACCCACACAGGTATTGGTACTTTGCGAAATGAAACGGAACGAGAAAAATTTAATATATTTACATGAAATATTTCAGGAATTCGTATCTAATAATCGTTTGTGTGTACATGGTTGTATAACTGTCGAGCTTGGATCTGCAAGTTATCTTTTTATGTGTGAAGATTACAGGAGAATTTGTATATGTATTATCATTATGTAATTCAAGATGCTGACAAGTAAGAATTAAAAAATAAATAGAAGGATAATCAAATTTCATTACAAGCAGTAACATGCAAGGAAATATGCGAAACGTATTCCCTTCACGAACATACAAATTCTCATGTAATCTTCACACATAAAAAGATAACTTGCAGATCCAAGCTCGACAGTTATACAAACATAATCACATAAACGATTATAAGATACGAATTCCTGAAATATTTCATGTAAATAAATTAAAATTCTCTCGTTTCGTTCCGTTTCGCAAAGTACCAATACCTGTGTGGGTATTGGTACTTTGCGAAACGTAACGAAACGAGATAGGGAAAGCTAATTTGGTTATATGTATTATGTAATTCAAGATCCTGACAAGTAAGAATTAAAACAAAAATAGAAGGAGAATCAAATTTCATTACAAGCAGTTACATGTAAGGAAATATGCGAAAAGTATTCCCTTCACGAACATACAAATTCTCCTGTAATCTTCACACATAAAAAGATAACTTGCAGACCCAAGCTCGACAGTTATACAAACATGCACACATTTAATGATTATCCGATATTCCTGAAAATTTCATGTCAATAAATTAAAATTATCTCGTTTCGTTCCGTTTCGCAAAGTACCAATACCTGTGTGGGTATTGGTACTTTGCGAAACGGAACGAAACGAGATAGGGAAAGCTAATTTGGTTATATGTATTATGTAATTCAAGATGCTGACAAGTAAGAATTAAAAACAAAATAGAAGGAGAATCAAATTTCATTACAAGCAGTTACATGTAAGGAAATATGCGAAAAGTATTCCCTTCACGAACATACAAATTCTCATGTAATCTTCACACATAAAAAGATAACTTGCAGATCCAAGCTCGACAGTTATACAAACATGTACACATAAATGATTATCCGACATTCTTGAAAAATGTCATGTAAATATATTAAAAATTCTCACGTTTCGTTCCGTTTCGCAAAGTACCAATACCTGTGTGGGTATTGGTACTTTGCGAAACGGAACGAAACGAGATAGGGAAAGCTAATTTGGTTATATGTATTATGTAATTCAAGATGCTGACAAGTAAGAATTAAAATTAATAGAAGGAGAATCAAATTTCATTACAAGCAGTTACATGCAAAGAAATATATTGCGAAAAGTATTTCCTTCACGAACATACAAATTATCCTGTAATCTTCACACATAAAAAGATAACTTGCAGATCCAAGCTCGACAGTTATACGAACACACGCACACATAAATGATTATCCGATATTCCTGAAATATTTCGTGTAAAAAAAATAAAATTCTCTCGTTTCGTTCCGTTTCGCAAAGTACCAATACCTGTGTGGGTATTGGTATTTTGCGAAACGGAACGAAACGAGAGAGAAAAGGCTAATATGTATTATGTAATTAAAGATGCTGACAACTACAACCAGTATTGTACATGCAAGCATAAACGATTATTAGATATGAATCCCTGAAATATTTAATGTAAATAAATTAAAATTATCTCGTTTCGTTCCGTTTCGCAAAGTACCAATACCTGTGTTGGTATTGGTACTTTGCAAAACGGAACGAAACGAGAGAGAAAATGCTAATATGTATTATGTAATTGAAGATGCTGACAGCTACAACCATTAAATTGTACATGCAAGCATAAACGATTATTATACCCCCGTAAACGAAGTTTAGGAGGGGGTATATAGGAGTCACCTTGTACATTCGTTCGTTCGTCCGTCCGTCCGTGCACTTCGATAACTCTTTAATGGGTTAATGGATTGAATTTATTTTTGGTACACATGTATTATGATGAAATACAAGTGAAGTACGATTTTGATTACACTATACGAATATTTGGCAAAGTTATGGCCCCTTTTGTGCGAACGGGGGTATTCTCATCACAGTGGTGATAGTTCTAGTTAGATATGAATTCCTGAAATATTTTATGTAAATACATTAAAATTCTCTCGTTTCGTTCCGTTTCGCAAAGTACCAATACCTGTGTGGGTATTGGTACTTTGCGAAACGGAACGAAACGAGAGAGAAAAGGCTAATATGTATTATGTAATTGAAGATGCTGACAACTACAACCATTAAATTGTACATGCAAGCATAAACGATTATTATACCCCCGGAAACGAAGTTTAGGAGGGGGTATATAGGAGTCACCTTGTACATTCGTTCGTTCGTCCGTCCGTCCGTGCACTTCGATAACTCTTTAATGGGTTAATGGATTGAATTTATTTTTGGTACACATGTATTATGATGAAATACAAGTGAAGTGCGATTTTGATTACACTATACGAATATTTGGCGGAGTTATGGCCCCTTTTGTGCGAACGGGGGTATTCTCATCACAGTGGTGATAGTTCTAGTTAGATATGAATTCCTGAAATATGTTATGTAAATACATTAAAATTCTCTCGTTTCGTTCCGTTTCGCAAAGTACCAATACCTGTGTGGGTATTGGTACTTTGCGAAACGGAACGAAACGAGATAGGGAAAGCTAATTTGGTTATATGTATTATGTAATTCAAGATGCTGACAAGTAAGAATTAAAAACAAAATAGAAGGAGAATCAAATTTCATTACAAGCAGTTACATGTAAGGAAATATGCGAAAAGTATTCCCTTCACGAACATACAAATTCTCATGTAATCTTCACACATAAAAAGATAACTTGCAGATCCAAGCTCGACAGTTATACAAACATGTACACATAAATGATTATCCGACATTCTTGAAAAATGTCATGTAAATATATTAAAAATTCTCACGTTTCGTTCCGTTTCGCAAAGTACCAATACCTGTGTGGGTATTGGTACTTTGCGAAACGGAACGAAACGAGATAGGGAAAGCTAATTTGGTTATATGTATTATGTAATTCAAAATGCTGACAAGTAAGAATTAAAATTAATAGAAGGAGAATCAAATTTCATTACAAGCAGTTACATGCAAAGAAATATATTGCGAAAAGTATTTCCTTAACGAACATACAAATTATCCTGTAATCTTCACACATAAAAAGATAACTTGCAGATCCAAGCTCGACAGTTATACGAACACATGCACACATAAATGATTATCCGATATTCCTGAAATATTTCGTGTAAAAAAAAAAAAAAATCTCTCGTTTCGTTCCGTTTCGCAAAGTACCAATACCTGTGTGGGTATTGGTACTTTGCGAAACGGAACGAAACGAGAGAGAAAATGCTAATATGTATTATGTAATTGAAGATGCTGACAACTACAACCATTAAATTGTACATGCAAGCATAAACGATTATTATACCCCCGTAAACGAAGTTTAGGGGGGGGTATATAGGAGTCACCTTGTACATTCGTTCGTTCGTCCGTCCGTCCGTGCACTTCGATAACTCTTTAATGGGTTAATGGATTGAATTTATTTTTGGTACACATGTATTATGATGAAATACAAGTGAAGTGCGATTTTGATTACACTATACGAATATTTGGCGGAGTTATGGCCCCTTTTGTGCGAACGGGGGTATTCTCATCACAGTGGTGATAGTTCTAGTTAGATATGAATTCCTGAAATATTTTATGTCAATACATTAAAATTCTCTCGTTTCGTTCCGTTTCGCAAAGTACCAATACCTGTGTGGGTATTGGTACTTTGCGAAACGGAACGAAACGAGAGAGAAAAGGCTAATATGTATTATGTAATTGAAGATGCTGACAACTACAACCATTAAATTGTACATGCAAGCATAAACGATTATTATACCCCCGTAAACGAAGTTTAGGAGGGGGTATATAGGAGTCACCTTGTACATTCGTTCGTTCGTCCGTCCGTCCGTGCACTTCGATAACTCTTTAATGGGTTAATGGATTGAATTTATTTTTGGTACACATGTATTATGATGAAATACAAGTGAAGTGCGATTTTGATTACACTATACGAATATTTGGCGGAGTTATGGCCCCTTTTGTGCGAACGGGGGTATTCTCATCACAGTGGTGATAGTTCTAGTTAGATATGAATTCCTGAAATATGTTATGTAAATACATTAAAATTCTCTCGTTTCGTTCCGTTTCGCAAAGTACCAATACCTGTGTGGGTATTGGTACTTTGCGAAACGGAACGAAACGAGATAGGGAAAGCTAATTTGGTTATATGTATTATGTAATTCAAGATGCTGACAAGTAAGAATTAAAAACAAAATAGAAGGAGAATCAAATTTCATTACAAGCAGTTACATGTAAGGAAATATGCGAAAAGTATTCCCTTCACGAACATACAAATTCTCATGTAATCTTCACACATAAAAAGATAACTTGCAGATCCAAGCTCGACAGTTATACAAACATGTACACATAAATGATTATCCGACATTCTTGAAAAATGTCATGTAAATATATTAAAAATTCTCACGTTTCGTTCCGTTTCGCAAAGTACCAATACCTGTGTGGGTATTGGTACTTTGCGAAACGGAACGAAACGAGATAGGGAAAGCTAATTTGGTTATATGTATTATGTAATTCAAAATGCTGACAAGTAAGAATTAAAATTAATAGAAGGAGAATCAAATTTCATTACAAGCAGTTACATGCAAAGAAATATATTGCGAAAAGTATTTCCTTCACGAACATACAAATTATCCTGTAATCTTCACACATAAAAAGATAACTTGCAGATCCAAGCTCGACAGTTATACGAACACACGCACACATAAATGATTATCCGATATTCCTGAAATATTTCGTGTAAAAAAAAAAAAAAAATTCTCTCGTTTCGTTCCGTTTCGCAAAGTACCAATACCTGTGTGGGTATTGGTACTTTGCGAAACGGAACGAAACGAGAGAGAAAATGCTAATATGTATTATGTAATTGAAGATGCTGACAACTACAACCATTAAATTGTACATGCAAGCATAAACGATTATTATACCCCCGTAAACGAAGTTTAGGAGGGGGTATATAGGAGTCACCTTGTACATTCGTTCGTTCGTCCGTCCGTCCGTGCACTTCGATAACTCTTTAATGGGTTAATGGATTGAATTTATTTTTGGTACACATGTATTATGATGAAATACAAGTGAAGTGTGATTTTGATTACACTATACGAATATTTGGCGGAGTTATGGCCCCTTTTGTGCGAACGGGGGTATTCTCATCACAGTGGTGATAGTTCTAGTTAGATATGAATTCCTGAAATATTTTATGTAAATACATTAAAATTCTCTCGTTTCGTTCCGTTTCGCAAAGTACCAATACCTGTGTGGGTATTGGTACTTTGCGAAACGGAACGAAACGAGAGAGAAAAGGCTAATATGTATTATGTAATTGAAGATGCTGACCACTACAGCCATCATTGTACATGCAAGCATAAACGATTACTAGATATGAATTCCTGAAATATTTTATGTAAATAAATTAAAGTTCTCTCGTTTCGTTCCGTTTCGCAAAGTACCAATACCAACACAGGTATTGGTACTTTGCGAAACGGAACGAAACGAGAGCGAAAAGGTTACATATGTGTTTTATGTAATTGAAGATGCCGACAACAAATTTAAAAAAATAGTTAGAAGGAGAATCAAATTTTATTACACGCAGTTACATGCAAGAAAATGTGCAAAATGTATTCCCTTCACAAACATACAAATTTTCCTATAATCTCAAAACATAAAAAAGGCGACTTACAGATCCAGGCTCGGCAATTATACATACATATATACAGCCATCAATGATTATTCGATATATCCAGCTCTATTGCATGTCGAGGTATCTTATGAAGGTACATGTATATATGAAGGTAAGGTACGCAGGTATGTACATTGTTATAGTGTGTTACTTGGTACCAGTAATTTCCGGTTATGGCTTTGTTAAGCTGTCGCCAATTACTTGAAAAATAACGACTTGCAGATCCAAGCTCGAGCACTATTGTTACGTACATGCAAACATAAACGATTATTAAATATGAATTCCTGACATATTTCATGTAAATAAATAAAAGTTTTCTCGTTTCGTTCCGTTTCGCAAAGTACCAATACCAGTGTGGGTATTGGTACTTTGCGTAACGGAACGAAACAATACAAAATATATTTCATTTCTTTATATTTTGGTTTTGCGTATCATGAGTTTCATCAGACATTATACATCATTCGACAGCTTAATATGTTTACAAGACTTTATATATATCCGGTACATCATATAAGGTTGCTCTGGTCCAAATACTAGTGTGATGTATGCATTTATAGTCATGCAGTGTTATGCTTTTAACTACTATGAATGTATATCAAAGAAAATATAGGGTTTGATTCCTTTTCAACGATATATCTTACCCATTTAAATTTTTGTTTCGTTCCGTTTCGCAAAATACCAATACCCGTGTGGGTAATGGTACTTTGCGTAACGGAACGAAACAAGATTTTAACACGTTATATACTTGATGTTTTGCGCATCATGAGTTTCTTCGGACATTATACATCATTCGACAACTGATGTTTATACAGGGTTCGTGTATTTTACTATTATATATTGATTTTTAAAATTTAAATTTAATTTTTTAATTCCCCCATATTGTGCCCCTCGTTCCGTTTCGTTTCGTTCCGTTCCGTTTCGCAAAGTACCAATAGCCGTCCTTTTGTGTAAACAACGCTGAACAAATATAAAAGGTTACTGGAATAATTGGGATCACTATTGTCATCGACTTCTTACACGCCTAGTTTTAACAATAACCCATATATATATATAATAGACTGTTCTTTCTTTGAATTGAGACCACAATGACCTTATTTTGGTACACTGGTATCCCAAGATGTATTCTAATACCAAGTTTGGTATATCTAAGTGTTTAAGTATTGAAAATACGGTCCGGACAAGCATTTTCTATGACAGGTTGCAGGTCAAGGTCACAATGACCTTATTTTGGTACGCGACATATCGCTATCCCAAGATGTATTCACATACCTTATTGGTATCTCTAAGTGTTATAGTATTGAAAATAAGGTCCGAACAACCATTTTCTATGACAGAGGTCACAGGTCAAGGTCACAGTGACCTTATTTTGGTACGCGACACACCGCTATCCCAAGATGTATCCACATACCAAGTTTGGTATCTCAAAGTCTTATAGTATTGAAAATATGGCCCGGCCAAGCATTCGGACGGAAGGACGGCCGTAACGACGAGGTGCAAACCTCTAGTCCCCACCGGGACCGGTGGGGGACTAATTAGACAGGCCCTAGGAACTATGCTCTGATCTAGTCTGTTACAGTTTTCGGGTGACATGGGAAGACGATCATGCTTCAGACATGCTGGTAACCAGTATCACAGTTTGATTGACACAATAACATTGCCTCATTTGATATTCAAATGCTAGAAATTGTTTCTATATGTTATAGAAATGAATGTTGTTCAAGAGCTCTGTACATTAAAGGTTACACAGAGCTGTCCCAGGGAGAGGGGAAGAATATATAAGAATCCAAGGAAGGCCCCTACTCTTTGGTTCTTTGTTGTGCTCGGAGAATAAACACAGATGTATGGGACGGCCCAGGTTTTTGTCCCAGGGATGAGGCTAAGGGAAAGTGTCTTGCCTATAAACACACCGACAAAACTTAGTGGTGCCGGGGAGACTTGTACCCGGGTCCTCTGGTTTTCATGTCTGCGCTATGCAGGGACCACGCCAGTCCCCTCCATCTTTTATAGAAAATGTTAAGCAAGTCCTGTATTTACCTGTAATCATGTACAGCTGTGAAGTGGACAATACAACAAACTGAGTTGTGTTACTTACTGCTTTTCTGAATGCAACCTTCACATGGGTGGCGTCCAACACCCAGGTTTCATTTTTGTTCATGAATATTTTCAGATGGAGTCCTGATAACTTTTTCATAATCTGAAACATATTTAATCCATGAACACATACAGTACATATTTAATCCATGAACACATACAGTACATATTTAATCCATGAACACATACAGTACACATTCACTGGCCCCTGCTTAAAGGATTTTTATGAATGAGTCCAATGTAACAAATGTTGTGCATAATTTTATTTGGCAATCATTAATTTCGTAACTGTAAACACAGGATTTGACAGTGACATGATCTAATGCTACATTTGATCGGTGATCATAACAAAATCGGAGCACCCTTGAAAAGACTTACAAACTTCATCATTCATTTGGAAGTTTGGTCAAAATCGTCCATGTGGTTTATGAAGGGAAGTCGTTTAAGCAAAAGTTTATGAACAACAAACAAAAAGAGTCTCAATTGTGTGTTATAGAAAAAAGCCCAAAACTGACATAACTCAACCAAAGAGTGACTATGGACAATGGAAGACGATTGAAAAAAGCAATATATTATATATACCTTTAAACCCACAAGGATGTTGAGTCTCGCATTATTTTTATACATGAGTTCTGGGTCGAAACCTAGCGTCAAAATCTGTATATTGAGTCATGGACCCAGTAACATTTTTCAAAGGTATTATTGTGTGTGTGCGGCACAAAATATCCCTGTAAATGGACGTATTATCCTGATACAGGTTAATTGGGTCTGACTCAATAAAATAAAATGTCTTTAAAAAAACAATGACCTGATGAACTATAAGTCAACATTTCAACCGATCTCTTTTAGTTTTGCAAATATCAATGTGGTGCAGAATGTCACTGTTCTACATTGTTGTCCTTGTAAAATAATTTGCCCCGTGTGGTTCAGGGGGCCCCGTTTGGTTCCGGGGCAAAGAATAGGGCCACTGCAGATCCGGTAGAGGGGTAGAACCCCCCAAATTCATGTTCATTTTATCAGTTTTTGTTCTTGCTCATTAAAAGTATTCATCATGACCCCTGCATTGTTTCAGGTGCCATCTCGCTCACATCACAAGAGCAGTGGCAGAAAAACAATAAACGTGGCTCCAGCGTAAATGGAGTGTTTACAATAGAATCTGCAGCAACTGCAGTTCTGCAGGTGAGAAGGTTCTAGGCCCATTCTCCATATTTTATCTCGATGTACATGGAAGAAGAGCCTGGCATGTTCATTCCTGTTTGGCGCCATATAACCTTTCATGTGTTGGTGCACCTTAAAACCCTAATTCAATTAATGAATTGTAAAATAATTCTCACCATCTTGACCTCATAGTCTATTCCTTCTTCTTGACTGTTCTGAAATGTAACAGGATATCATGTATTAAAGGGGCACCCGACAATCTTAAAACAATTCTCCTGAAACAATCCATGCAGTTTTTTTGGTAGTTAAACCTAATAGACGTGCTATCACTGCATTTTTTTTTTTAAAGTAGCTATCCAGCCAAAAACAGCAAAATTTTACTAAATATGTATACCGTTTCTAAACAAACTGATGACAAGGTATATACATGTATGTAACTTACATATTTTGAGAATCCAAACGCTATAGACCCAATATAAACAGCTTTAACCAGGCAGACCAAAACCCAAAACTGTGGAGCGCTGTGGTCTAGTGGTAGAGCGTTGGACCCATGATCCAAAAGTCGTGGGTTCGATTCCCGTCATTGCCATATGCGTTGTGTCCCTGAGCAAGACACTTTATCTGCATTGCTTAGTACTGGTTCTACCCAGGAAGACATCGAGAGTGATTCAAATAAGTTCATAGAGCTTTCGTTACAATCGATGTAAAAATAAATACGTTTAAACTAAAACCCAAAACTGGAATGTTGAATTAAATACTAACCAAAATTTCATTTTATGCATATTCTATCACAGATATTCTAAGAACAGGTAAATAAAATTGTACTTTCGCCACATGTACATTATTATATGACCTGAATACCTGTATAGAGTTTCGATCAAAAAAAGGATTTCGTAGTGTAATAATATTGCTTTTATTTGGCGGGATAGTTTCTTTAAATAATTGTTGTTTGGGAAAAACTCTCACTCAAAGTAATATTTATATTGTAATAAGGACATTTCCAACAGTTTTTTTTCCTATAAATAGATTAGTTTAAAATGTCCTACATAGTTAGAACTGCCTTTTCTAAACAGACTTCACCGTTAAAATTAATAGGTTGTGGACTTGTTTACTGAGATATTTAAAGGTAACAATATGACCCATTTGCCATTTTTGGTAAATCACGTATAATTTCAGTACAACCTGAAAAAATCAAGAAATTTAATCAAAAAATTGAATCAAATTTCATTAATTGTATTCAAGCTCTATAACTACGATGCTGTTCTATGTATATATATATACTACTCAAAATTTGCTAAGGATCACATTTATTCATCCATATAATTTAACTAGAAATGAATTCACAATAACCGTTATTAACGATATTAATTTCATCGATACTTCAACAAATCCACAATTTGAATCGTCATGAGATCACATGACCATACACTGCCCTAAATAATTTCATGTAAAATAGAAATAATGCTATTTATTTCAGCAAGAAATTTAGACAACAAAATAGTGATCCTTAGCAAATTTTGAGTAGTATATATATATAACGTTGTCTTGGCGTTCTGGTGTAAAAAGGCGTGAATCATTAGAAATATTAATAAAATATCATTTTAAATTATGTAATATATAGTTTAATAACCAGTGTTTTTGAGATACTGAAAATATCTCCATCGGTAGCGAAATAGCCTCGATATAAGAACGAGTGCGGAGCCAAGATCCCCACGAGTTCTTATATCGGGGCCATTTCTCTACCTCAGGAGATATTCCCGTATCTCAAAAACACTGGTTATTAAACTCTACATAAATTATTTTGAATTTTTTAAAATTACAAACAATAACCTGCTTACAGCCATTTTCTGCATCCACTACAGATTAGCAGATTTCATTCAAACTTTTTTCATATGCATACATGATGTTGAAAATGTTAATGGTTGCATGGCATCATTTTGAAAATCAACATATGTAGATTATTTGCTTCTTCAATGCACAAATGGCTCTTTTTTATGTCACTTGCTGCTTCTCACAGGTTAAACGTAAGAAATTAATATGTAAATTACCAATGATCTCCACCAATTTTGCCCAGGCCTTAGTTCTGAATCTGCATAGCATTGCCTAGCGAAGAAATCAGGAGCAGTTTGGTTGACTGAGGCTAGTAGAAACTAGACGGAGTTGTTTTTGTAACAAAAACATATGTCTCCTCTCACACTCTCAGTGTAATGCATATGGACCAACCTGACTGAAAGTTGCGTTCTGCACGACATCTCGATATGGTGAACATTTGTGCCAAATTATTTCAAAATCCCTCAAGCGGTTCAATAGATATGGTGTGGACACGAAATATAGCGCATTTGACATTCGACCTCCTTGACCTTGAACAGACGTGGCTGGAAGTTGCGCTCTGCGCGTCATCTCAATATGGTGAAAATGTGTGCCAAGTTATTTCAAAATCCCTCAAGCAGTTCAAGAGATATGGAGAGGACACGAAATACAGTGCATATGACCTTTGACTTCTAAGTGTGACCTTGATCTTGAACTGACGAGGCTGGAAGTGCGCTCTGCACGTCGTCTCAATATGGTGAACATTTATGCAAGTTATTTCAAAATCCCACAAACGGTTCAAGAGATATGGAGGACACGACTTGTGGCAGACAGACAGACATCCAAGCTAAAACCAATGTCACCCCACAGTGTGGGACATAATAATATGTCGAAACCGTTATTATCTTATATCCATTTTACCTTCCTGTATTCGTCATATTCAGCGAGATTCTCTGGCGAGGCGTAGATGGCATCACCCTGTGGGAATAAAGCATTCCTAAACAACCTCTTGGGAACCTCCACAACAGCTCCCTTCAATCCGATACCTGTAACAAACACTCAGCTGTTAAATAATATATGGTTATTATGGAGCTTTGACATTATGGTGCGAAACTGTCACGTCTGCCACTGCAGTATCCGATACCTGTAACAAACACTCAGCTGTTAAATAATATATGGTCATTATGGTGAGATTCTCTAGCGAGGCGTAGATGGCATCACCCTGTGGGTATAAAGCATTCCTAAACAACCTCTTGGGAACCTCCACAACAGCTCCCTTCAATCGTCCGCCACTGCAGTATAATTTTTTTATGTATAACATACATGCTGAAAAGGTGTATCGAATTGAAAAAGGCCTATGGCCGACATACTGGAAAACGAGTGAATTTTATAAAACCAACTGATGATTTTAATGAAGATGACAATTGAATGATGATGAAGATGACCATATAAGATGGGACGGTGATGATACTGCTTATGACAATGAAAAGGAGGTTAAAGAAAATGGAGATCTTTCTTATGATGACCGTGATGGGATGAAGATGATAATTACAGTTACGTTAAGAACGAAAAGAGATAGTTCAGTGATAAGAGCACTCTGACTACAATCAGAATGGTAGTTCAGATATTTAATGTTTATTTAATGTAGATTATCTACATTAAATAAACATTAAACATCTGAACTACCATTGAAATGAAATAAACATTAAAAAAATGTCTGACCTACCATCGAAATGAAATAAACATTAAATCTACCCTACCAAATAAAATATACATTAAATAGCTGACCTACCATCGATTTCCCTGGTGAGTATACATTGTATGGTGTTCTTGTAGTTCTCCATTTTGGGTTCTATCTTTTTAAGAATGTAGTTCCTTCGTTTCAGACGTGGATACTTATCACTGCCTACCAGACCCAATGGATGCATCCTCTCAAACACCGCTGTGTTGGGGTTCTGATACTGTACACATGAAAACAGTTGACTTTTTAGAATAAAGGACTTAAGTAACGTTAGTTTATCTTCCATTTGATAAGACATTATACTAAAATTGACCTCATATTAAAGGGAATGTAGCAACAAAATCCAGTAGTGAGAGTTCTGAAAATCTTGGAAAAAGATGGAAGAATTATCAAAATCGGATGATAAATAAAAAAGATAAGACCATTTGAAGGTTGTTATAAAATGGACAAATTATCATATATGGAATACCGATAAATGCCATTTAAAGCAAAGAAATATTTTCACTTCAAATGAATGCAAAATCCTTTGCTGGTCATATAAAGCATTATTGCCATTAAGTATACACATTTTTCATACAGTTGCTGTTTTTTATTTCCTATAAATCATTAATTTGTCATATTTATAAATATTCCATATATGGTCATTTAGAATTGTGATGTCATAGCTCTCAAAATTGCGGCCAGGGTCCGACAAATCCTCTGCCCGGAGCCCGGTTGCTACCAAAAGTCGAGATCAGGACTACCATTTTTTTTTATCTTGCGTAATGCGGCTTCAATACTCGTTTCAACAGTACCTTCATATGATCTTCTTTGTTTGTGTCGCTACATTCCTTTTAAAATGATAAAACAGTAATCACACTCCACTAAACAGTCATTAAATGTATGTTTTGCTGAGAAGCTGTCCCAGATGAAGTTGACACAATTTTATGAATTAAAAAATAAAAGTTCTGAAATTAATAAACCAGAACACTTCATAAATGTTAAGAAATCTACAAATACAAATAGTTAAATATTTATATACTGTATAGTTACTACTAATGTTGCACATTTTAATAGCTTCATGTGCCATTCTTTGGACAGTGAACTCTGTCTTTTTTTTCCAAATCTAGCAGTTGGGCTAAATAAAGTCAAACTTTGACATATATAAAAATGTTATTGCAGTACTTACATGTCTAGAGGAATTTAAATATCCCCCGGCAGCAGGGGTACCATTTTGTAGCAAACATCTGCAGACACACAGACATGGCTGCTGTACTCCTCTCAGCATTTTCAGTCAACAGTCTGGAATAAATATGGTGTCAATAGAAAAATTCTTAGTCGAGGCTTGTTTAAGTCATAGTGCTGAAATGATAAACCGGTATACCGATTTACTGCGGTATGCTGATTCGGAAATCGTACTGCAATACGATTTTGTGTACCGCGTTTTTAGTTGTTATTGTTATGTAGACAATAGTTATTAAACATGTACAAAAACTCACAAATCTCATTGTTTTAAATCAATTCTACACGACAATTATAACTGCAAGTGTTTCCCCACCCATTTCCAACACTAGCAAACTCAAAAGGAGGCTAGTAGTCTAGTACCCCTGGCACCTGACGATTCTGCTTTTACTCGGATCTTTGTTTGTACACTGATGCGAGTGCATGCTTTAACTCGGATCTTTGTTTGTACACTGATGCGAGTGCAGGAGCCAACCCGTGGTGTTGAAAATTACAGGTAATTAGGTCGCTTGGAGACGTGATGGAATTCTTCCAGCTAATGAGTTCAATCTATACAACCGGTTTAAACTATTTTTTTAACACAGCCTGCCATATTTGAGTTTCCTATCTGCCTCAATGCAAAATAGGTCAAGTTTAATAACCAATATTTCTGTTAATAATGGCTTAAAAATGATCAGAATAAAGTCATATTGTCAATTAAAGTTAGCTTTACATAACTTTGTTGTCTTAACCTGTAAATTTCTAACCAGTATCATAGAAGAAACATTTTCTGAAATTACACATGCAGCGGATTTCGGGAAATCTGTTCACTATTTTTAGCTCCTGGCAGTTCTAAGGTTGCTTGTGATGTAATGGTGTTTTGTTTTTTTTGATAACTAATGCAATTCATTATTCATATTAGATGATAATGTTACATGGAACTGTGAGTAATATAAGACTATAAAATTCCATGATTTTTTTTGATTCATTCTATTCTTAAATCATAATTTAAGCGACATTATTCTTTCTTTTTTTCCCTCGTTTGAGTGGTTAATACTGATTAAATATGTTCTTATTAAATCCAAAAAGGTCTGTCATGGTTACTGGAGTTCTGTACTGGGGTCTGTACTGGCTAACATATGGTAATGGATGCATATGCAGTATGCATTCTGTGAACTGTATGCAAAATAACCAAGTATCACTGAACTATTTAAAGCAGTATCCAGGTATCAGAGAAGAATATTTGTTATTTGTATTTCCACAGACGTATAGTCGATCACTATTAATAATTAATTAATGTTATTAGGTCTGTGGTGTTTCCTTATTGCATATGATAACTCTTAGTCTTAATAATACTCTTTATAACATGTAAATTTATCCGAATAGTCTATAGTCTATGCAATTCAGATAAATTTACATGTTATAAAGAGTATTCCTTCGCAAAATGGCTTGACCAAACACAAAAAGGGCATAACTTCGACACATTTTATTCAGTATTGTAATCAGACGACAAATGCAAAAACATCGAATTTCTGCCCTATATCTCCAATGTTTGGTTATAGATAAACATACAAATGACATGGACGTCTAGGCCATATGCTCTAGACAGATAACAAAGCATGCCTTTAATAACGACATTATAAATTTGTTCAAACGTCGCGAAAACACATGCTAATTATTCATTATTGTGGAAAGAGTAATCGTCTGAATAAGTTTCATTTATATTCATATTCTTTACTTACATATGATGTTTAAAATCAATTGTTAGATAGTTGATTAGTTAAAACAAGGTCGAATATTAGGATTTGTTAACCGTCAATATTTTATCACAAAATCTCGGCCGGTGTTGTGTTATAACAGCACGTACTGTACTGTGCAGTACGTAAAGTACGTATAAAAAAAAATCCGTCAAAAGTCATTTTAGCGGTATTGTACATAGACCTATAGGCCGTCGGACGCAAACAGAACTATTGGTTTCTCCCAATTAAACAAACAGGCATTCATGAGGCAGCATACAAGACACTTTTTAGACCATAGACGTGAGAATCGTGGTACTTATGGTAGTATGTACCTACCATAAAGCCATGAAATATTTGGCTTATGATGGTCATATCATAGGTTGCTAATATGAACTAAGGTAAAACCTTGAGGCGAGCACAGAAAATGTGAAAGTAAATTTTAAACAGATAAAACTCAATGAAAGAGGTGAAAGAACAATACAATTGAAAGCAACACAATAATGAGGTCCTCTCAGGGGTTTTGGGGGAAATGGCCATTTATATTTGGTGAACAAGGGAACAATGGCTGTTAACAATGGCTGTTATTTTCAGGGGAAAAGAGAACATTGACACATATTTTTAGGTTAGAGAACAATGGAACATGACTTTACAGGAAATAAAATTCTAACATCTAGTTTTAATATTAAAAAAAAAAATCACAAACAGTTAACATTTCAAACAATATTTTTGTGATGACAGTGTACTGTAGGCCAGAATGAATTTTGGGGAACATTAGCAAATCTTTTAAACATTAAAAATACTTTTAGAGAACAGGGGAACATTGGACAGGACAAATAATTTTATGGAACAAAGCAAAATAGTTGTGGGGAACAAGGGAACACTGACTCATATTTTCAGGGAACAAAAGAAGATGTACCCCTTCCATCCTCCTGGGGGCCTCAATAATAATAAGAAGAATGAATAAATCATTAAAAAAAACTCATTGCACACTTTGTTTCACAACTGAGCTGTATACACTTTCTTTTGCAACTCAGTATATTTAGATAAAAAGTTTTAGACTAGCTTGAAAGAAACTAAACTGCCAAATTCAGCATTTACCTCACTGCTTCAAGTATACACTGTCGTGATATAACTAAACTGAAAGATTGCTAACTTTATACATATACATACATTGTTCCAATTGATTTTTTACATTTTCTTTCTTTTTGCCAGAAAAGTTGATATTTTCTATGTTATTATTTATTACTAAATATATGCAAACTGTGACCTGTGTATTTAGCCGATAACACTAAATATGATTCACAAATAGATGAGAGATAGG
This sequence comes from Cyrtodaria siliqua, assembly GCA_037043455.1. Lineage (NCBI taxonomy): Eukaryota > Metazoa > Mollusca > Bivalvia > Adapedonta > Hiatellidae > Cyrtodaria > Cyrtodaria siliqua. The sequence goes on along the minus strand of JAWPHD010009742.1, from coordinate 31,626 downwards.
GATAATTGTTTTAATTTTAACACCACAGTCCATCTGTCCTGATCTTACCTTGAATAAGAACCGTCTGTACAAGATGGCAAGTTGCATTCACTTCAGTGTATGGGTTTGAAGAAATCCAATCTGTGTGTGACTGACCCAATGGGCCACTCCTAAAAGATGCTAGTGTCACCATCCAATGCTGGTTGTAAATGCCTGACAGAATAATGCAACTATCAGTCACAGACAACCATTTAAATATAAACAAAGGATAGATGACTCTTTTCTTGAAGATGTTCAGTTTGCAGCCCTTCTGTAGTGTAAATCTCATTTTTGCTTTTCACTGAAAAGGCAGTTCCAGTACATCCTGGTGTTTCATCTCTGTTCTGGTCTGTTGTGTTCCAGTGAATTGTACCACTGGTCTATAATTATGTCACAAAACAAATACAAACAATTTCGGTTTTTAAATTCAATAATGAGGTCATTTTTATCATACCACAGATATCACTATCTGAGTCAAATAAATGAGAACCAGACCATCCACCATATTTTAAACGATAGGACACCCACCTGTTTGGGCACAATAGAATCTGGACTTATGATTGTGTTTAGTGTAATGTATCTATCTACAGTCTATAGTGCTGACACACTTGAATACCACACCGTAGTACACACAGGTGTGTTTTGTGGGTCGTTCGGTGTGTGTGTGTGGGTGGGGGGGGGGAGGTATTTTGAAATGAACAAATCTAGGGGGTGAGGACCCAGCCAGCAATCCTATATCTAGCCTTCATCGGCCCCATATTTTATTTTATATAGAACCAGTATCGCAAACGATATCGGCCTGAGATCGGCGTGCCCATCGGCTTCAAGTCGGACCGATATCTTGTCGGCTACACATCGGTCCAATATCGGTTAGATATCGTTTTAGTTTACTATCCATCATCGGTTAGACATCCTTTTAGTTTACTATCCATCATCGGTTAGTTATCTATCCAATATGTATCCGATATAGTTTCGACCCGAAGTGGGCCCATTATGACAGATAAACATCAAATTCGTTCTATTGTCACCATCCAGCTAGCACAGTATGTAGCTAGAGCATCGGATTACCAATCCAAAATACATGTATATGTTTCGCAACATACAAGGTTATCGGGCTTTTAACTCCGTTCGATTTTTTTTATCAAATCAATTTAATGAATACTCACTACCTTATATATATATATATCTTTTTTTAGGTGCTCATCTCAATTAGCTCGACTGTAAAAATATTCTTTAGCAATAAATAAAACTCTTGTGAATGTAGGCATGTAGGTAGCAGAGCTCCAGATAAGGTGCATATTTGCGTAAATACGCAAATAAAATAGTGAAAAAAGCAATATAAATACAAAACCATGCGTATCATAACGCAAAATAAATATTTGATAAGCATTTCCTCTCGAATTGCTTGCGTATTTGCAATTTTTCATTTCTAATCGATCGCGTATTGGCCCAGAGTTCTCACAATATCTCGAAACAAAATCAAATAGCCTATGATGATAAGTAAAAGACTGGTTCCGAAATTCAGTTTTAATTGTGCGCAATTTACTCATTTTTGCCTGTACCCTTTTTATATCGTGTATGCGCTGGGCGATCTAAATCAAGCGTGGGTTAAAAATGTCAAACGCACAGAACATAATGATAAACTTGAGTACCATGTTAACTTTGATTATGTGTTTTGTTTGTTGTTAGTTAATTTTACAAGGAAATACCCAATTAAAAACATCCAGGTAGGGTAAAAATACCCAATTGAAATAAAAACAATGGAGTAAAAATACTCAAAGTCCAAACCCTTATCTGGAGCTCTGAGGTAGCATCATTTTGCAATGTAAAAAATGACATTTGCGAGGAATATCTGTTCACATTAACAACGTCGGCCTGACGTTGGCCCGAGATATAATAATAGACATTAGAAGAAATGTGCTATATTCATTCAGATTAATGCATTGAACAATCAATTAAGCATGCCATACAACAAAAAATTCAAAATTGAAAATATTGAATTAATCGGCTCTACAGCGACCCGACGTCGGCATATCCAACATTTAGCCGCCATCTGACCGATATCTTTTCAGCAAATCATAAAAAATAAAAAAAAAACAGTCAGCAAGCCTATATCGAACCGATATGTTTCCTAAATACAGATAACGGATAGACATCGGGTCTTGCCGCTCTGTTACTGCTGATATCGGTAACAGAGCGGCAGTCTGCCGACATTCCGACCAATTACCAAAATCTATCCGATATGGCCATGCTGGCTGGGGAGTGGTGGGGTGGCTTGTAGTCTAAGACTTTCCAGGAGAGGGAGGTCTGTCTGAGGAAACTTTTCCTCTTTTTCTTCAGTGACAGTGTGGTGGTGGGGATATTTTGTAGATTATTCTAGGGGGTAGACTGAAGAAACACTTTCCGTTCGCGGCGATGGTGGTTTGTCCATAAATAATTAATCATTTAAACTTCTTATTCTTCCAGTACTGTGCTGGGTTCCTCTGGAACATCTTCGCACAACGCTGAATATTTACATGAGTGATGGAAAGTTCAAGGTGCAGTTAAAACTTGCTCAACATAAACTCACAAAAGTGTTCGTACGAAGTGAAAGAAATTATAATCGATTTGTCTACAATTAATCATTTAAACTAGCTCAACATCAACTCACAAAAGTGTTAGTACAAAGTAAAAGCAATCCGAGTCTTCCAGAAATTACATGAGATATCACTAGTCGTCTGCAAATAATGTCAATATTTACTACGGTTACGTCACTGATTTTAACACGCGCTAATTTGCATAATGTGGAAAGTTTCCGGCCAAGACAATTTAACCTTCATACCGAGTGTTTACAAATAAAAAAACATACTAAATGAATAACTCACACATGCTGCTAGTGTTGTTTAATCATTGTGCGCTCTCCAATTGTTGACATGTTCAGCATATTCCTGCATTTGTTGTCATTTTGAAATTTCCCACGGAAACCACATATTTTCTTAAAAGCCTTAGTTTCGCATTTAAACTCTTTAAATATTCTGCTGCACATATTCTATAGGACTTTGTGAAGGAGTCGGAGAGACTTTCAAATTATTTCTGAAACTCTACTCTAACCAGTCATAAAGGAAACGTTGCACAGAAAACTGTTTTAAAGAAAACAAATCAGAATTTCGAAACTAAAACTCCTATTGTGGGAGCCGGTGTCTGCGTTAGAAATGCTTAAAGCGTGACAACGACGATTTACCATCAAAATCGAGACACATAGATTAGCAATTATCTTCTTTCTTTTTTTTTTTTCTTTTTTTTTCTTTTTTTCTCTCCCGTTACCGTAAAGTTCGCTTGCGCTCGAAGTGCCTTCGGCACTTCTCGCTAGCTGTGCTCGCTATCAAGAAAAGCTCTGTAAAATAGTTTGACCAAAGACACAAGTTTGTGAAAGACACAAGTGTGTGTGTGTATTTCTAAGGATTATAGTCCCTCCACCTACGACAGGCGTCTTACCCGACGATTATAGGCACAATGTCTGGACTTTTATCTGTGTGTTGTTGTGTGATGTGATGATATGTCTACTTGAAGCAGCGAACTCAATGGTTTCTTTATAGTGCTGCCACACTGGAATACCATGCCGTAGTAGACATGATACCCCACCCACCCAGTCACATTATTCTGACACTGGTCAATCAGTCGTAGCACTACCCATTATTTGCTCGTCAGGCAAGGGTTACAAGTGACTACTCCATTTTTAAAGTCTTTGGTATGACGCGGTCAGGGGACTCGAACCCACGACCTCCCGAATGCAAGGCAGACGCTATAACCACTACACCACAATGCTTCGGTGACCAAAGACACAAGCTATCCGAAAAACTACTTGAGAAGTTCTGAAAAGCCTCCTCCAAAAAGTCGAAAATGTTGTCAACAAACTATGGGTCATATACCACTACTGTACTTCCCATAGGCCTCTAGTATAGCCTATTGGCCTACAACCCCTATTCCTATATCCGAACGGATGATAAAAGTTAACTTTTTTTTTTAAGAACTATCTTAGAGACACTCAAAAATTAGCCATATGTGAGCAAATTGGGAGTAATGTGATGCTTTCAGCCTCTAATATTTCACTGAAGGTGGCCACCCTCAGAATGGCAATAAAGAAATTTTACTTTTTACAAATATACTCCCAGTATAATTGTATCCACAAAAAATGCAAATTTCAGTAAAAATGTCCTAAATCAACTTGTGTTATGATGGTAATATAATATGTTGATGTTTTATGGGGATTTGAAATGATTTGGGTAATTTAATCCAATCAGAATCTACTTTACAATCTGACTATATGCTCTACCCTATAATTGTTTCGACCAATCAGAAACCCAAAATCAATAGTGGCATCTGACCTAAATAGGCAGGCGCAGGGTTTCTGTATATATAAAAACTCTGGACCCCGTAACGAACCCCGTACGCACTTTTCAGGCGACGTTCTGAAAACATCACGCAATGCATCCATCAATAACAGTCGTATTTCAATAGAACAAACCTTAAATACCACACGTGCATGCATAACACTCACCAAAGAGAAGATCATTGTAACCCACTCTATAATTTAAATATAAAATGAAGTAGCTGGACTTTTACCAAAGCAAGTTTAGCATTTTTAAATAAATAAATAAAAGGCTCTGTTGGCTAGTTTTTCAATTTGTCCACACGCTTTAATCTGTGACCTGGATACAAAATAAAATATTGAAAAGAAACAACGCATGTCCACAGTAAGTGACATATTCCACCGAAAATGTGTTCTTATAATAAGTCTTACATTGTTGAAATGCTAATGGTTACAGCTAAAATGCAATACAATACAATGGTAAATGGAAGGTAGAATGACGTCTGCACACAACATACCTCTGATCATGCTATAAATGTGTATGTGTAGTTTGATGAAATTCCCTGATGTAGTTTTCGAGACAGTTAAAGACACAATCTTGATGCATTTTATATTTAACCTCTCAATGTAACCTTGACATTTGAGGTACATACTTGAGCCTTGCGCTTGACATACCTTCCCATTGTTCTTAACACGTGTGAAATTTCATTAAATTCCATTTTGTAATTTCAAAGTTATGGCTGAGACACTACTTTGATCCATTTGACCTATGGCCTCTAAGTGTGGCATTGACCTCTGAGGTACTGTTGCTGGTGACGCACCGTCTTATTATGATGAATATTTGTGTGAAGTTTCATGAAATTCCCTTTAGAACTTTCAAAATTATGACTGAGAAATGCATTTGACTCATCTGTTCTTTGACCTCCAAGTTTGACCTTGACCTTTGAGATACGGATCTTATTCCTACACATGACACCCCTCCTCATTGTGCTTAATAGTTTGTAAAGTTTTAAGGAATTTCCCAGTAATAGACTCATTTGACCTTGATCTCCATGTGGCCTTTAAAGGTATGGACCTGATTCTCGTGCGCGACACACTTTATCGTTGCTATTAACATTGATGTGAAGTTTTATGCAATTCCCCTTAGAGCTATCAACGTTGTGGCTGAGACACGAATTTGACTCATTTGACCTTTGACCTACGAGCCTCCGGGGGTGGCATTGACCTTTAAGATGTGGATCTGAAGTCCGCGCGTTCAACATCTTCTAATTGTGATTAATATCTGTGTGAAGTGTTATCAAATTCTATTCAGTATTCTCGAGGTTATGAGACATGATTGTATCGGACGAGCGGACGAGCGGACGAACTAATGTGCGTTTACAATAAGCCCCCTCCCTTTGTGAGGTGGGACGATGTGTGGGTGCGGGGAAGGCGGAGATATGTCTGGTTTTCAAACTTGCACTGACATTAAAGGGACACACGGCAATCTTGAAGTATTTGCATAATTATTTAAAATGTTTGCATGTTTTGTATATGTCTTGTAATGTATTCAGTCATGGTACTATGTTTAGTGCTAATTACTGATTAAAATTTTGACTTTGACTTTATATGACGCATTTATGTTCTTGCCATTGAACGTAAATATGTGCTAGTAAGTGTAGTTATACATTTATATTTGCTGAAAGGGTCATTGACTTATGAGTTATTGCAAATTATATATGAAACTATGTACAGTTAAAGAAACCAACCAGCCCAATAACGGCACAATTACACTACAAAACCATTCATCAAAACGCTATCAAGGTGTTCAGGTCATATAATAATGTATATGTGCCGATTAAAAGTATAGGTTTTGTCAAGGGTTCTAAAATACATGTGATTGAATATGCGTAAAATGAATTATAAGTTGGTAACTCTTAATTCGACGCTTCAGTTTTGTGGTTTGGACTGGTTTAAACCGTTTATATTGTGTGTATATATCGTCGTCAGTAGGTTCAGAAACGGTGTACATTTGTTGTAAAATGTTCCTGTTGATTGCAGGATAGGGACTTTAAGTGGGGATGGCCTCGACTCCAATTGATATATGCAATATTCTTCTTATTATTATTATTATTTCTTCTTCTTCTTCTTCTTCTTCTTCTTCTTCTTCTTCTTCTTCTTCTTCTTCTTCTTCAAGGTTGCCTTATACATTAAAAATACATTACCTTGAAGAGTTTAAATAAAAACATGTAAAACTTGGTCTGATTACACAAACTCTTTGCAAAGTTGCTTAATTCTTTTTTTTTTAAAGTAAGTGTGTTTCTCTTTAGTATTACATTATTTGTGAACTTCCCCCGCTATGTTACAAGTCCACCCTGTACATACTGTACCCGTTGATGTGGTGGAAGTAACAACATTTTGTGGCGGAATAACGCCTCAGTGGGGTGTAAATTTACACCGAAGGTAAGAAAATGATTATTTGCTTGTTCTGATTTATATTTTCCAGAAGTGTGACCAAGCGCAAGATGAGTTCCAATCATTTTCGAACACACGCCCGAACATTGTTTTCACTAAACGGCTGTCGTTTTTCCAAACATTCGATGCAATTATGACTTGTTTTACCCAAACACAATAAAGTGCACAGAAAAATGCAAACGTTAACCGGTCAAATGCATTAAATCGCACTGTACATTAATTTGTGAAGTAAATGACCCTCTCCTACGCAATGTTTTCAAGTTTGTTTTGTATCTTTACAATCCAGATTGACTTTATAGACCTATATGTGTCGTTTATTTTCTGTAACGCCATTGATGTGGTTTAAGAACTCTAAAACGAAGTAACGCCTCAGGTCAGGTAGCTTTTTAAAGAAACGTGTATTCTTTTTTTTTTCAAGCACACAAACACGTTTTTATCATCCACATTTTTCAGCATTTGTTAGCTTACCCATATAAAGATTAAACTGGATGTATTGGAAATGTTCTCTCCCTTTGTTACGTTCTTGCACATGTAGATTGAGCTGACATAGACACGAACATGCCTACTGCTTGTTAGTGAAAATGTTCTGGATAATTTCGTATGAACGACAATAACTATTCAGTAGTTGTCTCACCTTTTCGAAAAAAAAAGAGGCATATATGTGATGGTCTTTTTTACTTGTTTATATACCCGTTGACGGGCATTTGTTGATTTACATTTATACATAGTATTTTTAAATAGTTATTATATATTTACATTATGTTTTATTTACTACTTCATTTCTTCATCTTTTATCAGTTTTTGCGCACAATATGACCTATTTTTGTGTCGACGTGCCGTAAAACACCATTCATTCATTCATTCATTGGCGACGGCGACGAAAGCATCAACGTTAAGTTTATGCGATTAGCTCTGTTTCTCAGTGACTAAGCGACATGCAGTACATGTATTTCGCCGGAACTGTGTGTGTGTGTGTGTAATTCTAAGGTTTATAGTCCGTCCGCCAACGAACACGTCAAGGTATACCTGACGCGATGGGCACAATAGAGTCTGGACTTTGTAATATTTCGTCGGAACGCACGCGTGATTGATTACGTGATGAATGAATTAAGAGTAACGTAATGTAATCGAACGTGGGTTCCGACGACGCATGCAGTAGAACAACCAAACTTGGATCATATTTGTATAAGGGGTAGTAGTACAGCTCAAAACTATATAGATTAGACAAACACGTGATTGACCAACGTTGTTTCGGTTGAAGTGTTAATGCGTAGATGAAAGAAATTGTCGGAATCATGTATGTGTTATGTCAAGTCAATCTGTATTACATAACGTTTTCTGAAAATTGATCAGCTAAGGTGAACATATCATTTTATGCAGATCGTTTGTAAAATCTCCACACTGTTTTGAACTCTATGCCGAATGATAAAACGGTTGTACAAATTACACCGTTTACCAGCGTTTGTTTTCAACAGGAAATCGAGCCACGAATTGTGTACTGTTTACTGCACTCTTTGCCATGTATTACTTTGCATTTGTTTCCTCACAGTCATTTTAGTCTAGTGAACATTTGAAATGAAGTACCAACCTACTAACCTGCCAGGCTGTCCCTGCCACTACCCCTGCCCTGCCCTGCCCTGCCATGCCATGCGCTATCCTGCCATGCCCTGCCCCTGCCATGCCCATGCCCTGCCCTGCCTTCCCTATATAAATGTTAACTTCTATTATTAACAAACTGTATTATACGCTATAAAAAACCAACATATATAGCTAACACTGTCGGGTTATGACTACTTTTTAGATAATTGTGAGCTAAAATAAAAAGGATTTTGATAAAAGACAAGAAATCCGTGGATTCACATGTCTCGCCTAACGGGGGCTCGACTTAAAAATAAAAAGGTCAATGATGCTTAAATGAAAGTTTGTAAACATTTTAGTAAATAAAAACAATCGAGTTTTCCGTTTGCTGAGATGACATTTAAGTGCATTTGTTTAAAAACAAAATGCCATTCTATTAAAAACAAGAGGCCCAAGAGGGCCTGTGGATGCTCTACTGGCTAAAACGGCTCTTATATCAAGGGTTGTCGACATAAAATTCCCATCAGTAGTTTTTTTAAAACATTGCAAAAACAACAGGGATTTGATGGCCTTAGATCGCTCACCTGGTAATCATGGGCAATACGTCTGCTGTGTCTAGTCTGGCATGGGCATTTTTTAATTTGTCCCACTTTCTTCTATGAATGAAATATCATAAAAATGGGTGGGGGGTTGGGGTGGGGTATATTAACATTCTTAACAAATATGGTAAAGATCAGATAAAAAATGAAGTAACTACAGATTTAACAAAGGCAAATACAATATAGCATTTTTAAACAAATCAAGGGCCATAACCTGTCGTTACTAACTAGATCTAGTTAGCTAACTAGCGATAGCCGAGATCGATATCACTTTTTTATCACTTTTCTCAGGTCGATAAATACACATATTACATAATTGTCTCTGATTTATATAGGAAATACTGGGAATAGAAAAAGCTATATCTACTCGTTTGCTCTACTGGGAAATATCTATTTCTCCCATTTCTGCTCATGTGAGATAGGCATTTTCCTCATGTGAGATTATAAGAATCCAAATGGCGTTACAAAAAAGATGACCAAAATACGTATACAGCGTCATTCTGGATTGTCTAATCTGGATTTCACTAAAGACTTGAATACATTGCGCAGGAGAGTGTCATTTACTTCACAGAATAATGTACACATGATTTAATGCATCTGATCGGTTAACTTTTGCATTTTTTTTGTGCACTTATTGTGTTTGGGTAGAAAAAGTCATAATTTCATCGAATGTTTGAAAAAACGACAACCGTTTAGACAAAATAACGTTCAGGCGTGTGTTCGAAAATGTATGGACCACATTTTGCGCTATGTCACACTTCTGGAATATATAAATAATAACAAGCAAATAATAATTTTCTAACCTTCGGTGTAAATTAACACCCCACCGAGGCGTTATTACACCACACAATGGTGTTACTTTCACCACATCAGCTGGGTGAAGTGTGTATTTAATCCAGATGCATAACCCGCGTCTCGATCCAGCGCGTTTCGACAGTTCACTTTACCACAACTGTACAATAGATGAACGACATAAGTTGTTTACAACATATACGACATACCAAGTAAGTTTTTCTTTTCATTCTTTGAATAATACTAGTACACCATTAATGGTTTTGAGATGTTTGCATGATGTTTCAACTCTTACTGAATTTACAACTCTTATAGAATGTAAGTCATGTTTATAGTATCTAGGTGGTTCTTTTGTCATATAGATAGATACTTTATTTCCAGATTCCAATAGGCTTAAAAGCCCGTGAGGATACAATATACAGTTACATAAAAACATGGCAACAGTGTAGGATTTTACAAACAAGAAACTTTTGTTAATCTGAGACAGTCACAGCAAAATGCACGTATACTGGCACGCACGCATGCACTCACTCAATCACTTACGCACTCGCGCGCACAACAATTTAGTGCTTGACACATTTTGAAAATATTTATATTATCAAGATATGGTTGAAACTGAAAAGATGCAAAGCTCCTATAAAACACTGCTCTGGTGGAGATATCTAATATATATAGTATAGGTTCGTTTGTCATGTATATAGTATAGGTTCTTTCTGGGTTTCTATTAAAGTGTACCAAATGTTCATTATATGAGGGTCTTCCCAGAAGTTCGTACACTGTCAATATATTCTTTTATTATTATTATTATTATTACTACTGTATTAGCTTGGAACGTTTACAGTGAGTACCTTTATATCTCTGCTAAACTGTTATCATTTATACCCAAGCAAGGTTTTACGCAAGCGTAAAATAGCTGCCGAGAGACAAGAAGTTAACATAATAATATATCAAGTCACGGGTGTTAAAACAATATTGAAAAAAATAAATGTCGTCACGGAGACATAAACACGCCACGACCGTTTTTTCTTACATTCTTTCCGATTTTTACCACCAGTTCTTCCTACCAGGCATTTTAAATCAATGTGGGCGACCTCGCTTCTTTCTGTCCAAAAACCTTGACATGCTTTACATATTGATTACAATTACCTTGTAATACGACGTGCTAGAAGTACACATCACCACAGAAATACAATTGTTCACGTGTGCGTTAGAGTGTACATTATTACAACACATATAAACGGTTCACTGTTACCATGTGTAATTATTAAGATTGCGTTATCAAAGAAACAAATGTAAAGGAATAATATTATAAAATTATTGCTTTTTAATGAGGTCGATATGTGTATTTATCGACCTGAGAAAAGTGATATCGATAGCCGAGATCGATATCACTTTTTTATCACTTTTCTCAGGTCGATAAATACACATATTACATAATTGTCTCTGATTAATTTAGGAAATACTGGGAATAGAAAAAGCTATATCTACTCGTTTGCTCTACTGGGAAATATCTATTTCTCCCATTTCTGCTCATGTGAGATAGGCTTTTTCCTCATGTGAGATTATAAGAATCCAACATGAGTATCCATGTGAGACAGGTAAATCTTACCCTCGGGATCAGAATTGCAACCAGGAACTCGGCTCAGGTAAATCTTACCCGAGGGTCAGAATTGTAACCAGGGACGAGGCTAAATTATTTTATTATTAAATCAAATTGTTCATGGATTTTTGAAATTTTGAAATTTGAAATTTTGGAATTCTGGAATTCTGAAAGGAATTCTGAAATTTTGAATTTGGAATTTTGGAATTTTGAATTTTGAATATTCATGGAAATTGAATTTTTCATACTTATTTTTCACAGGTCAATATAAAAGTCAATTTACGTTTTTCAGGTCAATATACCTTTTTATTTTTAATCATGTGATCAAATTTTAACCAATTGTATTCATTGAATAATTTGATTTAATAATAAAAACCAATGAAAATTAAAAAAAAGAAAAAAAAAGAGAAATCAGCAGGCTTGAACCCTACCTTCCTGAGGCTTCTGAATGTTTCGTCGCTAACATAATATAATAATAATGATTTCCGTAGACTGATTTACGAAAACGTCATTTGGTAACCTTTCAACATTACAAAATATGTGTTTATACCATTCAAGTTTTTCAGACGAGTTCTCTAGGAATTCAAGTTGTAAAGCATGTTTATAGCTGAAAAACTCAAAGAAACTATTCATTACTACCTTACCATGTGCAATTACTAAAGCAACATGAGTCGCTGCCGTTAGCAATATGAGTCGCTGCCGTTCCGGCAGCGAATGATGTACTCATTTCAATAACATTTTAAAGTGTTGCCATGACAGCCCACGAATCAGTGTAAACATGAGAAACATACAGACACAACTAAATCGATAATGAAGTATAATGCTGCATTGCATAAAGCGTTTTTATAGACGTTAGTGTCAATACATGATCATAAAATCATTATATTGACACATTATTATATGTTACTGTACATAACTTAACATAAGACGTACGTACCGTATATGAATCAGTTATTTTGTTCAGGTATAACCTTAAAGGGACACACGGCAGTCTTGGAGTATTTATCAAGCATTAAACGTACACCGCGATTTATTAGCTACACGTAGGTTGACCTACACATTTTTTTTATGTAATATTACGAACTCACAGGTCCATACTTGTGCGAGGATAAGTGATTTTTTGCATTGTTTACATACTATATCCTTAAACCCTCAACATATATCGAGGGTTTTACGCAAAACTTTCATAACTACATATAAATAAAGCAGAATATACAACAGTGTTGCCTCGAACTCTCAATAAGTGTAAAGTTGTTTTCTTTTTAGTCTAGGTTTACCACTCTACAGTAGGAACGCCAGCCCTATGGCGTATGAATATTTATCAAACAAGGTCACGTGATAAAATCGATAACAAAATGACATTATTGGGAAAATTTTCACTGGTCAGATTTATACACCTCTTATCTATAAACTGTGATTATGACAAAACACAATCCCAGATCGTTGTTAAAGTAATAATATTCACAAACTACATTGGTCGAACATAATTGGTGTACACTTCGTGTAATTGCCATTAATAGTTAAAGGTATTTTTCAAAGGGATGAATTTAGGTTGTTTTTAGGTTTAAATTGCCAACAATGCGCTTTTAAATCAAAATCGATTTATTTCGTCATTTTAGAAGCGAGAATAAAAACAAATGCATGTACGCGTAGATAAATCTTTCCTCTGTCCATATGCAAAATTTTAATGAAATCCCAAAATTAACTAACATGACCCACGGACTCAAAGACGGCATAACGCATATACATTTACAGACGCGACCGGGTACACAAGAAATGAAATAATGGAATTATTTCAATACATATATTTCAAATGTATGTATCCATGCATTCCAGATTAAATTTCTGATCTATACATGCTTTTGGTTTATGCCGGAGTGCTCCGAATAGGTTTTAACAAACCAAATTGCAACGGTACGTCGGGAAAGGAAATGAGGATGGTGAAAATATATGTTGCAGTGTTAATTTTCTGAATCCGAAAAAAATGCAAAAAAATGAAGTTTTAACAGCGAGAACGAATTTTTTTTCATGAAAGTGTTCATTGACATGTCGACTATTAAAAACCAAAATTTAAAGTCAATCAGAAAAAAGTACTTTTTTTTCCCAAAATTAACAAAGTACACCGTGTTCGCTAAAATATGAACAATCGCCTTTCGAAGTTAATTTACACGCGGGATATAAAACCATGAAATTGTGAAATCCTTTTTAAGAGATATATTGATTTCAACATTGTTCTGTATTTAATAAATTATTAGAGTAGAATGTTCACAGTTTTTTTTCAAGGACATCATTACGGTAGTATCCCTGCAACCCCGCCCCTCATCCCACCCCCACCACCCTCCATACCGTATTGATTAAGTTGTATATAGCTGCGAATGCGCAGTTGTAATCAAATTCGATTTCATCATTTTAGAAGCGAGAATAAAAACGAAATCATATAGATACATCTCTCCTCTGTATATATGTAGAATTTCAATAAACGGAGACAAGTACTAATTAAGTAACAGGACCGTCCGACCCAAAGACGGCAACATTCATATCCATTAAGGAAAGACGACCGGCTACAAAAACAATTAAATAATTTCGTTATGTAAACACATATATTTAAAATGTATGTGTCCATATAGTTTACACTAATTTTTTATCTATACATGCTTTGGGTTTATGTCAGAGTGGCCAATGTATTTTAACAATGTTGCAACTGTATATCGGAAAATGAAATCATGATGGCGGCAACATACGTTGCAGAGTTAATTTTCGAAATCAGAAAAAGCGATAAACTAATATTAGTTTAACAGGCAGAAAGAATTATATTCTTTTAACTGTTCGTTTAAAACTGAGGGGGCGACTCGAGTTTTAAAGAAAGCAAGATTGGCATGTGTCCCTTTAACCAAGTAAATAAATGACTGACGAGTAACAGACATGCTACTGTCAGTAACAAACATGATTATGTGTAGACTCGAAGATTTCATAACATACATAAACATGTGGACATGACATTGTGTCAATGGAGCAATTGCCAGATGTGTGGTGTTGTGAAACACTGTACGCGTGAAACCAAAAAGTGCGGGTCGTTTATATTTATAGGGCATATTATACAATTATGGACTTTTCAGCTGTTATACATGATGTGATATGCACCAAAAAAATCATTATTGACCGAGGCGATAGCCGAGGTCAATAATGATTTTTTGGTGCATATCAACATCATGTATAACAGCTGAAAAGTCCATAACTGTTTTATTATATAACCCTCAATTTACAATTATATAAAACAGGTCAATATCAAAAAAACAATTATATAAAACAGGTCAATATAAAAAAAACAGGTCAATATCAAAAAAACAGGTCAATATCGCTAGATATTTTTTCTAAAAAATTACTTTTTAGCCAATGAAAACGCGTCTATTTATAGGTTATATAATAAATAGTTATATATATATATTTATATATATTATTCTTTTATATTTATATGGTCCCAGAACGCAGTCATACTCACTACTATATTGAAAGTTAATACTGAATATACATGTGCGGTGCGTTACGATCTGTAGTATTTGAAAACAGACATATTAAACATTTCCCTGAACATATATAATCATGATAAATACTATATTCATGGAATTATTTTTTCCTGAAAAAAAAATACATGTTTGTTTTCAGCAATTGAAATCTACTATATTCTGCGAATATTGCTACTTTGAAAATTTGAATACGTCTGTTTTAATCAAATAGCATGTTTTGTTTGTTTTAATATATATATATTTTAATTTATGATTTTAAAAAAAAATGGATGATCGGAATATGTCTTAAACACTGTTGAATCCTGTAAATTAAAAAGAAGTGGTTTGGTTCAGAGGCGACAATATCGGTGAACAAAACCACTTGTTTTACCGGATTCAACATTGTGCAAGAAAATATTCATATGTTATACCATTAATATTATAACATGTGTGTTGTAACAAATGCTTATCCTTGGATAGTGGACTTGACCTTTTACCTAAAAATCAAACGATCATCCTCTTTCCACTGTCCACCAATGAAGTTTCATGAAATTTGCTTTAGGTAAGAGGAAAAACTGTGTGGGCAATACTTTTCTTTTTCCGTTCATGGTAACGGACCTTTCAAGTACTGACTTCAAAATAAACAGGGATTATCATTTCACCAAAGGCAGTGGAAGTATGAAGTTTTATGAAATTAGCTTCAGAAAGTAATAAAGAGTTTGATTGCGGACACGATTTTTCATGATCAAGTCACTGTGGCGTTGACCTCAGATTTATTGACCTCAATATTAATAGGGATCATACTCTTACCAAAGGCAGTCAAACCATAACGTTTGAATGTATCAGGGTGATATTGACCTTTGACCTATTAACCTCAAAATCATTCATGAGATTTGCTTTAGGGAAAGTGGACTTAAGTTTACAATATTTTACATTATCATGTCACGGTGACAATGACCTTTGACCTAATGACCTCAAAATCAAAAGGCATCATTCTCTCACCAAATGCACTCAAACCATGAATTTTGCTTCTGGGGAAGTGGACAGTGCAGACAAGGTTTTTCATAATCATTATTGGGTCACGGAGCCCTTGACCTTCAATATTTGATATGCACATACTGATGCTTCGTACAAAGTTTCGTCAAAATCCAACAAGTAGCGCAGACAAGATTTGTGACGGACGAACGAAAAGGCCAAATATAATCTGTCTCACCTACCACTTTGTGGTGGAAGACATACTTATAAAGACAATATGTTAGTTCATATGTATACTTTATTAAGCAAATAATTGAGCGAACATAAACTTCAGCATTGACTCTGGACAGTGGTGTACATAGAGTCTTCTTCCACATGACGTGCAGACTGAAAGAAAAGAAAGACATAGAATAAAAAGTTAATATAAGTCGAGCAGAGTATTCAATTTGAATCAGGTGTTGCGAGGGGGGGCTAGGGCATGTTTAGGGGAATGGGACAGTTTACAATTTAATTATTGTTTAACGCCTCATCAACACGTTGTTTAGGTTATTTCGAGCCGCCCCAAAGAGAGGAGGAAATATACATAGGCATCCAGGAACCCTGCCCTACGCTTGTTACCGATTAGATACCTATGGTTCTTTAACGTGCTTGTAGGACAGACTCCGATAAAAGGACCATCCGGTTTACGTTCCCATCAGACGAACGGGGCTAGCAGGACACATCGAAGTAACCCAGTGGCGCCAGTAAGAATTGAATCCGTGTTCACTGGATTCAAAGCCGATATGCTATAAACGTCCCTTGACCAAAACTGAGTAAATGGCACATCATCATGGGGAGAAAACATTAATATACAACTATTTATTTTCTCTCTCAAAACCTGGTGATGCCCCTAGTTTTAGAAATAAAACATGATAAAATAGGGCAGTTGAGAAGACACTTTTGTAGATGTGTGGTCTGTTCTGATGTGAAAATGTGTAAAACAGACACAAGATTAGAAATTTGCTCTGTGTCCCTTTAATAAATTGGGGACCCATCACATAGATAATAATCATATTGTAATTAGTTGATGTTAAAGGGACACACGGCAATCTTGAAGTATTTATCAAGCTTTAACATTAGCATCTCCATTTGTTAACCTTGTAACATTTTAAATTTAAACCTGCTTGCATTAAAAGTTGTTTTTGTCTTCGTTATTCTATCAAATATATTATAGGTGCACTATTATCAACAGTAAGTAATGTGTAAAACAATTTCTTCTGAACTATTCTAATAAATAATATTTATGATGCACAACTGCAAACTATGCAGAAAAATTAACCGAACTCCAGAGGTTTTAAACAAATAAAAACTGCCTAGTGTACCTTTAACACAACTTGTTTTCGCATGTATCCAGTACATGTAGTTTACACGAGCTCATATGACAATCACGCTGCATTATCACTGAAAACATTTTTTACTCTAACTTTGAACAGCACCGTGCAAGCATAACACAAGCTCCATTTAAAGATCTACACAAGTGCAAACAATTTTTTAAAAGGCTCTCACCTCCATATGATCCAATGGCATTTAATACGGCTTGATATTCTGAAGTCGTCAGTATCAATTCACTTAGAGCTGCTCAAGGTCACGATTCACATTTGAGGCCTTTCTGAAAACAACATCAATCCAATGTCAATGATCAAACAGACATAGTTTATCCTTTGTTATACATAATGTAACATATTTAAAAAAGAAAAGA
This sequence comes from Cyrtodaria siliqua, assembly GCA_037043455.1. NCBI lineage: Eukaryota > Metazoa > Mollusca > Bivalvia > Adapedonta > Hiatellidae > Cyrtodaria > Cyrtodaria siliqua. The sequence goes on along the minus strand of JAWPHD010009742.1, from coordinate 14,021 downwards.
TAAAAGAAGAACTAAATTAAATAAAGCACGGATACTACTTGTGCTCAATAACACGGTTAATGTAATAACAACATCTCTCATCATTCATTATACATGTAAAATATAATGTAGCCTAACTGGAGATCCATTAAAATCATTGTTCCACTTTCACAGCATATTTCCAGCCCATGGTATAGTCATTTCTTTTGAGACACATTGGAGGCAAGCGTAGTAGCTCCACCTCCTTAAAGGCTTTTAAGTGAAGTGTACTTGCTCGAAACTGCGTTGTTTATTTCGCAACAGAAAGTATGTAATAAATGTAAATAAATGTCAATTCAAAATCACTTCCTTGCCTCAAAACTTTACTGTACATAAATATGAATCTGACCGATTTCAGTCAAATGTCTATGGCAGTTTACATTGTTTCAATGGTAGTTGTATCGGGTTATGTATTCACGAATGTGCGCGAAAATGGGAATAACATAACGATATAGAGACAACGCTAACAATTTACATTCATGCATCTGAGGGGTGGGGGTGGGGTGGGGGGGGGGGTTCTAGTTTCCTTTCCCCTCCTTGTTTTCGGTATGCAAGTTCCATCTACCCCCACACCCCAATCTACCGTACTTGGGTGGGAGCGGGGTGCTGGGGACATTGATAGCATTTCTACTAGTAAATGTTTTATTCCACGAAACGTTCTACAGTTTACTGTACATCCAGTTACTGGAAAGATCGGAGTACACGAAAAATATGAACTTTCTATTAAACAGTATACGCCACTTTTTTAGGCACTATATTTGGCTAATGTCTAAATATGTACGATCTAAAAGTGGTGTGTACTGTTTGTTAACAAACACATTTTAATGACAAAACAAATACCTTGATCATGGACCTCTAGCAGCAGACAGTAATCCCAAATCCAATTTGACCAACATGTCAATTTCACGTGTCAAGTTATGTCACGGTGACCTGTCAGTCACCAACACTGCATCGTGTTGACACATAATGGGACGTTATTTCGTCCGGTAAGGTATTAGTTTTTACATTATCTACGGTATGAAACACTGTACGCGTGTTGTTAGACTCCATAGGTTCCCGTAGTGCTCGCCGACGCAGCGCGCCCAATTTCGGGTGTAAAAAAATGGCGTCTGTTTTAATTGAAAATTCGTAAAATAGTCCGTAAAATACAAAGAAATAGTCCATGTTCGCGGAGTTAAAATGCGAACAGAACTGATATGTTATAGGTCCGTGGCGTTCCTACTGCTAACCTAAAAATAATTGCAACTGGTTTCGAGACACATTTAAAGGGATACACACGTACGGCAATCTTAAAGCTACACAGTCTCTGTATCAATCGATTTCTTTGTAGGCTGTCCTTATTTGTAACCTCATGTTCACCAGCCCATGTTTAAGCGAGAAAATATAGCGCAGGAAATCATTGGGACGTCAACCTGGGCGTATTCGCCTTATCGGCCTGTACGTCCACGTACGGTGTCCTGTTAGGACCATGTTACCTAGGTCGATGGTCGATGGTAAGATGCGATGGTCGATGGTAAGATGCGATGGTAAGATGCGATGGTAAGATGCGATAGTCGATGGTAAGATAATGTCGCCCACGACAATGCGACATTCTTACAATTGTCGTAATGTCGCGATGTCGTTGGCGACATTACGACAATTGAAAGAAGGTCGCATTGTCGTGGGCGACATTATGACAATACGACACCCGACAATGCGACATCGGGGCGATGTCGTATCGCATTGTCGAGTTGTCGTATCGCAATGTCGCACTGTCGTATCGCGATGTCGTGGTCGTGGGCGACATTGCGACACTGTATCTGGGCCCAACCGGACACCATAATAAACAGCTTTATCGTGTTTCTAACAAGTTCAATGTGTTGTTTGAACGTAAATTTGCCTTAAAATAATGTAATCGTTGTTTTGGATGTTTTCTACGGTGTCCGGTTGAGGCCAGATACAATGTCGCAGTGTCGTTGGCGACAATGCGACGCACGACAATGCGACATTGCGATACGACAATGCTACATTGCGATATGACAACTTGACATTGCGATACGACATCGCGACAATTATGTCATGGTGTCATATCACAATGTCGCGATGTCGTATCGCGATGTCGCGATGTCATATTGTCGGGCGTCGCATTGTCGCCCATGACAATGCGACATTGTATCTGGCCCCAACCGGACACCGTAGTTTTCCGACGTTGGAAATAGTTTAAAATGACGTTCTAACGGTTGAAGGACGTGACGTCAGAGGTTTTTATAGCTTTTTCAAAAACTGCTCAATAGCCAATCAGCATTGAGTATTTTCATAAACCATGTTAGATTTATTATTTAGCGCTTGATGAGTTTGTGTTTGCGCGCTTGTTATTACGTAATGCCTATTGAGTACGGTGTCCGGTTGGGGCCAGATACAATGTTGCAGTGTCGTGGGCGACAATGCGATGCCCGACAACACGACATCGCGATACGACAATGCAATGCCCGACAATGCGACATCGCGACACGACAACGGGACATTGCGATACGACATCATGACATAAATGTCGCGATGTCATATCGCAATGTCGCGATGTCGTATCGCATTGTCGAGTTGTCGTATCGCAATGTCGCACTGTCGCATCACGATGTGACGTTTCATGAAAATCCGTCAAGTAATTTCAGAGGAGTAGTCGCCACAAGTTTTTCCTGTATAGCTCTATGTAAACAAAGTTGGCCGTTGGCAACCACGTTTAACGTCGAATCAAAATGATTTTCGAAAAGGACCGACACCATGTCAAGCTGATCATTTAAAAAAAGTCCCATATCAATATCACTTATAATTTGAAAGAAGTAGTTGCTACAAACTTGTTTTTTAAAAAATCTATTTTGGATTTCACATCAACGTGAATTTTTGCAATGATCAACTAGACATTATGGGCAACAATCATGTAAAGTGTCATGAAATCCATCTAGTTGTTTCAGAGTAGTCGCTACAAAAATAAAGTTTACGGACAGACAGACGGGTGGACGGACGGACGTCGCACCACGGCATAAGCTCTGCTGCTGATCTTCGATCAGTAGAGCTGAAAACTATTAAACAATTTACAGTTATAGGGCAATAATTTCAGAAATTTTGCTGTCGTACAACTAAAAGGGAACATCTAAATCAGAAACAAAATATACGTTTTCCTTCCATTTTAAATTTAGACGTTTAACCGAAGTGATTCTACACCCACCAACCCACTTTACCGCAATATAATTTCGAGCAAACTGTTTATTCGCTAACGTATAGCAGTACAGATATATGTATTTTGTTGTTGTTTTTTTACATCAACCCTTTCATATAAATTAAGTTGAATTAGATTTTTTTTTTTCATCGGTTTACAGCAGTCTTGTAATTTCCTGCGACGTTGACACATTCGCAACATCTCGTACACTACTTCGCAGCATGACTCGATAGCCTCGGTCACCCGGCCCGCTTCTGATTTTTTCGTTACGCTATGCTTCACGGATCTAGAACCAGGGTCTGGGGAAAATAGGACGTTTAAAATCGCCCTCTCGTTTTGGGCGATTTTGAAGAGATTTTGAGAGATTCAACGAGACTTTCAAAATACATATTTTTAAGGTAATTTAATAATAATTTCTTATTTTTAACTTATGAGAAGCAGCAAGTGACGTTAAAAAGTTTAACTGATGCATCAACAATTGACGTTGTACGTTTATTTACAACCATTCGCAACATCTCGTACACTGCTTCGCGGGATCCCGAATAATGACGGGATTGGCCGAGCGTTCACGATTGATTTACAACATGACGTCACGCAAACATCGAATTTATGCGCGTGAAAAAAACGCGCGAATAAATTGTGCTAACCGCCAGTGGGCGCTTTAATTGGCCTAATCTGCCCAGACAAAGTGGGCGCTTTAATTGGCCTAATCTGCCCAGACCGATATCTGCAAGTGAGACATATGCATGATACGGTCTTGGCAGGACGAGACTACATGACTCGAATGTAATACGCAGGTTTCCATATTGGTTACGTCATTCTAGCGTGACGCGCGTCAGATTCCCGCCAAAACGAATTTGCATTCAAAATCAAAGTTATCTTTAACATTTTGCAATGTCATTTAGCCGATTGCTCCATCTATAGTTTATTTGCGTAAAAGCAGTGATAAAACCTTCATCTGTATTGCAAAAAAACAAACACTCAACGCAAATTACACACCAACACGTAGTGGGTAGCGGCTGTATTGTTTACATAGCAACATTGCACTATTTTCTCAGTTTGTACCTGGTGTAGCCCTTTATAACCATGTACCCAAAATTGCTCTGCCTCAAATCTATTAATATTATTAGTTGTACCCACTTGTACCCAGTTTGTACCTGGTGTATCCCTGTGTAACCATGTATCCAAAATTGCTCTGCCTCAAATCTATTCATATTATTAGTTGTACCCACTTGTACCCAGTTTGTACCTGGTGTATCCCTGTGTAACCATGTACCCAAAATTGCTCTGCCTCAAATATATTAATATTATTAGTTGTACCCAGTTGTACCCAGTTTGAACCTTGTGTATCCCTGTGTAACCATGTACCCAAACTAAGGTATGTCCTAAAACAATATTAATTATTAATGCAAACATGTCCAATACTTTTGTATCCAATGTAACCAGGTAACAAATAACATACCCTATGGAAAACATTTGTGTTTTTAGGACATATCTAATTTTCTGTGCCGTTGCCTTCCGGCTAACAGAATGTAAAGATTTTGAATGACGTGATTGGCCGAGCGTTCACGATTGACGTTGACAGAGGTTGAATATGGTCCAAAATGTGAACAATTTGTTAGCCGAAAGTAAACGATGCAGAAAATAGTGCACTTTTGCTATATAAACTATTTGGTTGTTAGCCGCACGTGTTAATATATGATATGTGTTGCATATTTTTATTATTATTATTATTAATTCTTACATCCCTGATTCGTTTACGGAATTAAGAGTTATGTGTTTTAATGAGATTGAACAATATGCACTCGATTAATAATAGTATCTCAACCAGCTCGGCGCCATTATCTTTAACATTAAAGAATTTTTTTTGTTTGTTGTTTTTTTGCGTTTATGAGTTTGAGCGTCGGTAGTAAATGTCGCTTTATGATAAATTTGTCAGTCAACACCGGCGGTTAAATCCGCATCACGCCAAAAAAATAAAATCACAAAAATGCGAATCAATTATTTTATTATATACTTCCCAGTGAAATAGTGGATTGTATGGTTAGAATAAACCTTATATTATCATTGATTATATTTTCACAGTGATAATATAAGAACTTATATTCTCACTGCCGAAAAAAACGGAACTACTTTTTTTCTACATGTAAATCATACTAAAGCACTCGTGAAAATGTAAGTTTTCTCACTTCTCGATGAAAACATCCTATATTTACTCCAAACCAACAAATATCCTCTATATATTCTTGCATAAACTGTTAAAACGCGTGTATATACAATTAATACAACCCGTTTAGCTATATCAATTACAGTATATTACAAAGCAATGAGACGTCTGCTGTACTTAGTCACGAGTCTATTGACATTCCGGGATATACGCTACCACGACTCCATTAACAACGCCGTTTATAACGACAGTACCCGGAAGTTGCGTCGAGAACGGAAAGTCATACCATGACGGTAATTACTTGATCCTCTTATGTTGTATCATGATGTATGTATGTATTACAGCCATATCACGACGGTGTCTACTTGTAGTGCTGCCACACTGGAATACCACGCCTTAGACTCATGCCATGATACCCCATCATATTGACACCGGGCAGACCAGTCATAGATACCCCATCATATTGACAACGGCAGACCAATCCTAAATACCCCGTACCCCGTCATATTGACACCGGGCAGGCCAGTCCTAGATACTCCATTATATTGACACCGGCAGACTAGTCCTAGATACTCCGTCATATTGACAACGGGCAGACCAATCCTAAATACCCCGTCATATTGACACCGGGCATACCAGTCCTAGATACCCATCATATTGACACCGGGCAGACCAGTCCTAGATACCCATTCATATTGACACCGGGCAGACCAGTCCTAGATACCCCATCATATTGACAACGGGCAGACCAATCCTAGATACCCCATCATATTAACACCGGGCAGACCAGTCCCTAGATACCCCGTCATATTGACACCGGGCAGACCAGTCCTAGATACCCCATCATATTGACACCGGGCAGACCAGTCCTATATACCCCATCATAATGACACCGGGCAGACCAGTCCTAGATACCCATCATATTGACACCGGGCAGACCAGTCCTAGATACCCCATCATATTGACACAGGGCAGACCAGTCCTAGATACCCCGTCATATTGACACCGGGCAGATCAGTCCTAGATACCCCGTCATATTGACACGGGCAGACCAGTCCTAGATACCTCATCATATTGACAATGGGCAGACCAGTCCTAGATACCCCATCATATTAACACCGGGCAGACCAGTCCTAGATACCCCGTCATATTAAAACCGGGCAGACCAGTCCTAGATACCCCGTCATATTGACACCGGGCAGACCAGTCCTAGATACCCCCATCATATTGACACCGGGCAGACCAGTCCTAGATACCCCGTCCATATTGACACCGGGAAGACCAGTCCTAGATACCCCATCATATGACACGGGCAGACCAGTCCTAGATACCTCATCATATTGACAACGGGCAGACCAATCCTAGATACCCCATCAAATTAACACCGGGCAGACCAGTCCTAGATACCCGTCATATTAACACCGGGCAGACCAGTCCTAGATACCCCGTCATATTGACACCAGGCAGACCAGTCCTAGATACCCCATCATATTGACACCGGGCAGACCAGTCCTAGATACCCCATCATATTGACAACGGGCAGACCAATCCTAGATACCCCATCATATTAACACCGGGCAGACCAGTCCTAGATACCCCGTCATATTGACACCGGGCAGACCAGTCCTAGATACCCCATCATATTGACACCGGGCAGACCAGTCCTATATACCCCATCATAATGACACCGGGCAGACCAGTCCTAGATACCCCATCATATTGACACCGGGCAGACCAGTCCTAGATACCCATCATATTGACACCGGGCAGACCAGTCCTAGATACCCCGTCATATTGACACCGGGCAGATCAGTCCTAGATACCCCGTCATATTGACACCGGGCAGACCAGTCCTAGATACCTCATCATATTGACAACGGCAGACCAGTCCTAGATACCCCATCATATTAACACCGGGCAGACCAGTCCTAGATACCCCGTCATATTAACACCGGGCAGACCAGTCCTAGATACCCCGTCATATTGACACCGGGCAGACCAGTCCTAGATACCCCCATCATATTGACACCGGGCAGACCAGTCCTAGATACCCCGTCATACTGACACCGGGAAGACCAGTCCTAGATACCCATCATATTGACACCGGGCAGACCAGTCCTAGATACCTCATCATATTGACAACGGGCAGACCAATCCTAGATACCCCATCAAATTAACACCGGGCAGACCAGTCCTAGATACCCCGTCATATTAACACCGGGCAGACCAGTCCTAGATACCCCGTCATATTGACACAGGCAGGACCAGTCCTAGATACCCCATCATATTGACACCGGGCAGACCAGTCCTAGATACCCCCATCATATTGACACCGGGCAGACCAGTCCTAGATACCCCATCATATTGACACCGGGCAGACCAGTCCTAGATACCCCATCATATTGACACCGGGCAGACCAGTCCTATATACCCCATCATATTGACACCGGGCAGATCAGTCCTAGATACCCCCCTCATAGATACCCCATCATATTGACACCGGGCAGACCAGTTCTAGATACCCCTTCATATTGACACCGGGCAGACCAGTTCTAGATACCCCATCAAGATCCTTTAAGCCCATCTTATGTTAAAACTTTATACAGTTAAAAGGAAACATGGTAATCCTTAAAGACACTAACCCGCTAATTAATGGAACAATTACAATACAACATTGTTTATTAAACTCTATGCAGTTGTTCAGGTCATATAATAATGTATATAAATCACGGTTTCTTGATACACGCGATTGAATATGCGTAAAAAATAATTATGAGTCGGTATCTCAATTCGACGCTCCAGATTCGGAGTTGATCCTGGCTTGTTATATTATGTCTATACTACACTACTCAACTTTTATAATCGGTCACTTTTCAAAGAATTATATATTTTTTTATAATTTATATTTTCATTTGAAAGTTTAACTGGTGTCGTTTAACAAATATCGCTAGCGATTTATAAAACTTAATCTGCCTTGATTGGACTAAAACCTTGTTGATAAACTTAATAAAATATTGGTATGTGTTTCGGTGATTTCCAGTTTTTAGTATTCGTGTTATTTTCAAAAAACCTGGGTGACCGATTATAAAAGTGAGAAGTGTAGACTTTGGATTTTCAAATTATTTAAGTTCTATGTACATTGTCGTCACTAGGTTTAGAAACGGTGAGCATATGTTGTAAAATTTAGCTGTTGTTGGCGGGATAGCTACTGTAAGTTTATATCATTCATTAAAATTAGCCTCTCGATTTATTAATCATTTTGACTTTGAAAATGCTTAGATATAATTAAATAACGATTTGGGATTTCAATTTTCTTCGTTTTTCTTCCCGTACACATTACACAAATAAATGTAGTTTAAAGAATCACAGTCGGAACGTCCTCGTCAATCTCCTCAGCGGTATATATATTTTTGGTGCAATATAATAGTTAGTAATATCACAGACCTAATAACAAATTTATTAATATGTCTGTGGTAATATATGTAAAAACAATTTGCTCTGCTATATTTTAATAATTAATATTAACGATTGTAAATATGCAAGTTATGTAGAAAAAACTAATGAGACCAGAGCTGTAGATAACTTTTGAATGCAATGAGTATTTACTCATCCTATTCAAAAGGAATGAGTAACAAGTAACACTTTTCAGAGTAAAACAAACCTTTTTAAATAGTTCATGCTCCAATATAAATGTGAATTCATTTAATACGTTTTAAAAGAAACAACCATTCTGATTAAATTGTTCAGTACTACGAAACACTACATATGCCCTTTGTTCTTAACATAAGACCCATGCTTAGAACAATGTTCAATGTGGAATAAAGTGTTCCACAGGACTATACATACAAATATAATACTTAAGACTGTTGAAACTTTTGAGTATTTGTAATAACTTGATGAGTAAAGATACTCCCAATTTAAAAAAAAACGAGGGTTGTAAAAGAAATATGAGGTAAAATACTCAAACACTCAGCTTATCTACAGCTCTGTTGGGACGCCGTGAGTTTTAAACAAATCAAGGTTGCCGTGTGTCCATTTAAGAGCTAGAGGGACGAATTTCAATTTCGTAGTAAACAACAGTAGTCTATTGTCTGGCGGATACATTTATAATTCCATAAAAGTATGCATTTAGCAGTTACTGACTTTTCCGAGTTATTTACAAATATGTCTCTCCTATACTCCAAAGGGGATACCGTTACTGAAGATTCTAATGGCTGTGGTGGTTCGTATTGCGACAACGGAATGGTGTTGTACTGGGACCACGAATGCATGTTTCACACACCCATATGCTACGGCGTCTCGGTGAGAGTACCTGGACAATGCTGCCCTCTTTGTAACGGAAATACAACCACAACGCCATCTACGACAACGCCACCTATGACACAAACCACGCCTGGAATTCCACATGGTGGATGTTTATACAACGATAACGTGTACGGAGATGGTAAGTGGCCGTTGAGAGGGAATATTATTTTAAAAAAAAAGACAAAAAAAGAATATTTCGTATACATGTTAGTACCAAACTATGTGCACCACCAGTGCAGTCATGCATAACAATCATTGGATGAGTTGTGTTAACGCAATAGCTAGTGTTAGCGCAATAGCTATGCCTTACGGTGAACATTGCTTTGTGGAGTGCGTGGCCCAGTGGTAGAGCGTTGGAACTCAGATGAGAGGTCGTAGGTTCGATCCTCGCCATGTCCATGTATGTTGTTTATCCTTGAGCAAAATAACTAATCCACATTGTTTGGTACTGGTTTTACACAGGAAGCAATCGAGAGTAATATAAAATGCAAGAACTTGCTTCGCAATTAAAAATAGATACGTTGAAATCACTGCGTTGTTGTACGCAAAATGAAGACGGATTGGATTCAACTCCCTACATGATGATATCACCACATGTCTAATGTTTTTGCTGTTGATACGTTACTGGGTATAGTGTAACTGGGTAACACATACCTAATACAAACATAGTAGATCAAGGGGTGCATGGATATAGGTCTATGGTGCGTGTAAGAAGTATCATTCATTAGCCATTTCTGCCAAAGACGGACCATCATTCCTATATTTCAGGTCAAACGATTTCTGAAGATCCAAATGGTTGTGGGGGTCTGTATTGCCAAGATGGCTATCCTGTGGCTTGGGACCACCGTTGTGTGTTCGAAATACCGCATTGTAATGGGTGGAATGAGAAGATTACCGGTCAGTGCTGCCCTCTTTGCCACGAAACAACCTCTGCAGAGTTTTCTACTACCCCACCCACCACCATGTATACTACCGATGTGCCACCAAATAATTGTATATACAATGGACAGACATTTCATAATTGTAAGTACTGTCTTGATGCATGATTGCTTTTATAAATAATCTATGCTCGAGGGTATGGCCAAATAAACATAGTTATATAATACTGACATTTGTAATAATTTCTTCAAAAGAAACTTAACTTATCCAACTAAATAACAAACCATCGATTAAACAGTACTAATTACATAACAAATCACTGATAAAACATTACAGTTAAATAACAAATCATTGATTAAACAGTACTAGTTAAATAACATATCATCGAATAAACAGTACTAGTTAAGAAACAAATCATCGATTAAACAGTACTAGTTAAATAACAAATCATCGATTAAACAGTACTAGTTTAAATAAAAAATCATCCATTAAACAGTATTGTTATTAAAACAATAAATCATTGATTAATCCGTTCTTGTTAAATAACAACTCATCCAGTACAAGTTAAATAACAAATAATTAATTAAACAGTACACGTAAATTAACAGATCATATAATAATGTATATGTGCCGACTAAAAGTAAGCTTTGATTCAAGGGTTCTTAAAATACTCGTGATTGAATATGCTTAAAATGAATTATGAGTTGGTTAACTCTTAATTCGACGCTCAAGGTTTGCGTTTTATAGCTACTTTAACTATATAACAACTCGAATAAATAGCCACTCGTCTATAGCGAGTGCTAATTTAATAATAATAATAACAGATCGATTAAACAGTACTTATTAAATCAAAGCACTGAATGCGGCGGGGTTTGTGTAACGAACAAAATCTGAATAAGATGAACATGCCATGAATAACAAAGTGCTGGAAAAATTAATAGAAATTGGGGGAAAATAGCGCCCGACGCGAGTTGTTCTTGCAATCTTTGCATCTTGTCAAGATCCGGAAGGCCCCCTAACTTTCTGTTCTTGCACGACTAGACCCTGAACTCTACAATCTATGAAACGATCTTAAATACATGAGATATAACGATAACAAGATTTCTATATATGTTATATTTAAACATAATAACAATCCAGTAGTGTACACTGGTGTATACAAACATGTTTCATTTCGTCTTATCATTAATAATTATTCACATCCTGAATCACTAATCAACTTTCGAAATAGTTGTTGCTATATACAATTATTCTTAATAAAGCAATAATCATGTTGTTTTCATGTTTTATCTGAAGTAAAATCAAATAAAACAAGACCGTAACCAGAACGTTTTTCCCCATTATGGTCAACTATTTTATTAGGTTAAACAAGGCAAATTCTATAGACACATTTGATATATTGTCATTTGGAATAGTATTGTTTTCCTATTACATACATAGCTCGTCTTAGTTTAAGTCAATTCTTCTCATTACATTCAGTTCAAGTAAACCAGGAGGCACTTTTTATCTACGCGGAGGCATATAATTTGAACGCTGTTCGGCTGCCACTTGTGCTAATTTTAGCTCAGAAAGCTATTTTTAGCTCAGAAATCTGACCAGCCTTCAATTCTGTTAACATTGCAGCGGCCTCCGCAATAATAAGTCCTAGATGAAACTACTAGTGAACTCATATCATCCATAAAGCAGAAACTAAAATCAATTAAACTAAAACAAGTCATTGATAAAACAGCACGTAATGCCTTGCTTTGTTGTTTACAATATATTCTAAACACAATTGTATTTTTATGCAGACGAAACGTTTAACTTTTCACAAGACGGTTGTCATGCTCGCGAATGCCACTATGGAACTATTCGAGACTGGAACCAGATATGTACGCCGAGTATAACCGAGTGTAATGGAACATTGGCATACGAGAACGGACGATGTTGCCCCAGTGTGTTCTGCAGACACAGACACGATGTTATTTACACAATACAAGTTATTTACTTGGTAATGGTATTCTTATTGTAAGATAGCGATCTGATTCTAATGCACTAGCTCGTGCTCGATGAACATCAAAAGAGCTCATTTTTATTAATTATAGGTCATGTGATTTTAAAACTAGCTTCTAGCGAGCATTTTTTTTTTTTAAAAAACAAATTATCTGTTGAGATTAATTATGGGACTTTGAGATTTTGGCTATTGAGGCCACCGCTCACCCTCTCGTTGCCGCTCACGTTCAGAGTGGTCCAGTGGTCGCTCACTGCAAAGGACACATCCAAAGAAGCACCTGTTATTAAATGCGTGTCACCAAATGCTTTATTAAATTAATGGATGCCTTCGTTGTCAAGTATTTAAGTATTGCTTTATTATGGATGACTTCGTTGTCAGGTATTTAAAGACTTATCCCATGATCCCGGTCATCGAACAACATGAACAGCTTGCTTGTGTGCAACTAACATGCACATTGACTGATAAACTCGGGTATATGTACATACCAATACACTGAGGCGCAATTTTAGTGTTTTTAGTCCCCCACCGGTCCCGGGGTGGTGGTGGTGGTGGTGGTGTGTGTGTGTGGGGGGGGGGGGGGGGGGGGGGGGGGACTATAGGTTTGCACCTCGTCGTTCCGTCCGTCCTTCCGTCCGAATGCTTTTCCGGGCCATATATTCAATTCTATAAGACTTTGAGATATCAGACTTGGTATGTGGATACGTCTTGGGATAGCGGTAAAATAAGGTCACTGTGACCATGACCTTGACCTGTGACCTCTGTCATAGAAAGTCCGTCCTTCCTAATGCTTGTTCGGGCATATTTCAATACTATAAGACTTTGAGATACCAACTTGGTATGTGGATACATCTTGGGATAGCGGTGTGTCTCATACCAAAATAAGGTCATTGTGACCTTGACCTTGACTGTGAACTCTGTCATAGAAAATGCTTGTCCAGACCGTATTTTCAATACTATAACACTTAGAGATACCAAACTTGGTATGTGAATACATCTTGGGATAGCGGTGTGTCGCATACCAAAATAAGGTCATTGTGCCCTTGACTTTGATCTGTGACCTCTGTCATAGAAAATGCAAAGAAACTGCTTGTCCCGGACCGTATTTTCAATACTATAACACTTAGAGATACCAAACTTGGTATGTGGGTACATCTTGGGATGAGCGGTGTGTCGCGTACCAAAATAAGGGCATTGTCACCTTGACCTTGACCTGTGATCTCTGTCATAGAAAATGCTTGTCTTGACCATATTTTCAGTACTATAACACTTAGAGATATCAACCGTGGTATGTGGATACATCTTAGGATAGCGGTGTGTCGCGTACCAAAATAAGGTCACTGTGACCTTGAGCTCTGTCATAGAAAATGCTTGTCCGGACCGTATTTTCAATACGATAACTCTTAGAGATAACACATTTGGTATGTGAATACATCTTGGGATAGCGCTGCGTCACGTACCAAAATAAA